>JAAGAY010144894.1:16371-82067 GCA_011801015.1 Ardeotis arabs | reverse complement strand
GGGGAGGAAGGTGAGGAGTTCTTCCCCTGACTATGAAGCGGCGGTGTAAAACATCGGGTAATGAACTGACCGCAACCCCCATTCCCTCTTCCCACCCTGTGCCGCTCCAGGGGGGGAAGGTAGTAGCAATAATGTTAAGCTCGGGAAGAGGGAGGGGTGGGGAGGAGGTTTTTATCTTGTTCTCTGTCTCATTATCCTGCTAGTTGTAGTAATAAATGAATAGTTTTCCCCAAGTCGAGTCTGTTTTTGCCCGTGACGGTAACTTTAAGGATTTCTCCCTGTCCTTATCTCAAACCTCAAACCGTTTTTCTTCCATTATCTCCCCTTGTTCTCTCGGAGGGTGGGGGGAGTGAGAGACTGTGTAGTCTGGTTCCGATCCAGGCTGAACTATGACAGCAGTAAATGTCCATAGCTTTAAGCTGTAGGTCACTTGTACAAAACCTAGCTCAGATCAATAGATGTTATGTTACACTTGCCTGATGGCTGATTGGCATCTCATCTGATATCAGCTGAGGGCCCTGATGTACCTTATGGAGAGGTATATACTCTTGTCAGAAGAGTTTTAAAGATTTTAATAAAAAAATGATAATTTATGAGTAAGAATTACATCACCAATTTGGAAGATTAAAGAAAGTATAAAGAACAGAACAATCACATAGTATTTAGAGTGATCAAGTAAAAATGTAGTCCATTTCCATAGGAGCACCTTGGTTACACTCACAGAGATGTTACAGGCTTGAATCATAAGCTCTGGTTTATGCTGTAGATTCTCATAAGAGGTGTCACAGAAACAGTGTGTGTTTGGCATCAACTTGCCACTGAATTGCTTGTATTAACCAAGAAGTCAAGGAATGCAGTGGCCCAGAGAGTAGAAATGTCTGAATGATTTGTCAGAAAGGGCAGAGAAATACTGATGAGAAAGCACATAGAAGTTACTGCATGTGACACAGTCATACCTTTCTCTCCTCCAAGGGCATCAAGTTTATTTCCTTTCGCGATGCGAAACTTCTACAGAAAGTCTGAACTTCTACAGAAATTTGGCCATAAGCTGAAACTTTTGAGGGCTATCTTAAACGTTACCCACTGTAAACTGTTCTGGAACGTAAGTGAAACTATTCCCACAGCGTGCATTTAAGAGTGTAAAGAATTTTTTGTGAAGTTGGAACCTTGGACAACATTTTCTGCTCAAAAGAATTCTTCTTGGTCCTTTTCTCATTTTATATCTGCTTGTTATTACTGTAATTTAAATGTCACATGAGCTACATCTCAAAAAATAATCTTGATCTATAATTAAATAACAAGTGTTATTAATAACTGCTATGCATTTAACAGAGGTCTATGACTAAAGACCTTTTTTCATCTAATAATGTCAAAGCAAATGCATATCTTTAAGCTATATTCCAACATGTCATAAAAATTTTTCAAAAGCTTCTTTTCTGATATGTAAAACTTTTACCTACCCACACATTAAAATGGAAACGGGAACACAGAAACCCATGCCAGAGATGGCTTAATAATTTGACCTGTACTGAGACATGGGGTATAATAGTTTTGTGTTTTGTTTTGTTTTTTAAATAAAACTTTTGTGAAATTCACTTAAGACTGTATGAGACAGTTAAGTACAGATATTGATTTATAGAATTACATCTTTGTCATGTACAATAGGATTGTTAATAGTGTCTCTTCTCTGTTGCATTGATTCTTTGGAAACAACCCGATCTACTGAATAGCTTGTTCTGAGCTTATTACTCAGGTTTTGGCACCCAGTTAGGCATGGCTGTGAGATTTCTTCTTTTGGAGCTACTACCAGAATAACTGCTACTGGGAAACTAGTTTTTATAAGTTGGTGTTGTTTGAGTTTGGATACCTGGTGGATGTTTTGTTACACCTACCACATAAACCACAAAAATTATTTTGTGGAATCTGATCTTTGATATAGCAAGGGGCCTCTCTATCATATCCGATTCTTTTTTATCATTTTTCACAGACACTGTAACTATGCTACGGATTTCTTCTCTGTCATTCTGGAAGGATTTTTAATAAAACAGACCATGTAGAGCCATCAGTAGTAATTATGAAAGCAAAGATTGATACTAATTAGTCAAGCTGATACTAAATGGCTGTACTATACCTACCACCGTTTAAAGTGACAATTATTTTACCAGAGACTAGTACCTCTGCTATGTTACCTCTCAACTTACAACTGTGCATGACATCTTAAGAATAAAACACGTTGTGGCTATGGAATGAACTGAAACAAGCCATCTTTATAGAGAATATGCTTTTTTCCCAGACATAAAGTATAAATCACATCTTACTAGAAAAATAATCCAGTGGCATTATAACTTGTGTAAAAGGCCAAGTTCTGCAAGCAAGTTTACTAACTGCTATCCTAGTTATTTCTAATTATTTATTTACAGTTGTTTTACTTCTTTATTGGAACTTCCAAAGTTACCTGTTTTCTGCTAATAGCAATAAATCTGTTTATAAACTTGCTTATTGAAAATGCTTGTATTTGAGTTCTCATATTTGACTGGCAAGGACAGCAGCTCTCCTTCTTAAGTGCCAGGTGTCTGTGGTTACATTTGCTTGGATCCAAATTGTACCTTATGCCACCCCACATCGATATCTAAATGTCTCCTGTTCACTTAAAATTGGATTACAGTGTTTCATCTTTGCCATCTCCTCTCTCCTTCAAGATACTGGGCCAGCATTCAAGATCAGGGTCTATGTAGTCCCATCTGGACAGAAAAACTAGCCAAGCATACTTTGTTCTTCTGGAAATTGGTATCACAAATAACCACAACTATTCTGTTTCTCACAGGCAGTAGATCTGCAAGTGTTTGCAAGTAGCACAGTTTGTCTCCTCCCCAGTACCATTTCCCATCCTGGGAGTAGCGCTAGCCAAACTATACTGTTTGCAAATGTAAGCTCTCAGTAAAGGAACTGTTATTTTAATACAATATATATGTACAGATTTGAAGTCTTTCACCTTGAAAGTAAGCATTTGTGGTGGAGGAAATGAAGAAAAATTGCAATTTAACCTGCTGCCTTAGTCCATACAAGCTTAGTACAAAATAGCTTGGACACGAATCCAGTATATTCTAACTGAGAGCTGCAGCTCCTTTGCTTAAAAGCAAGTATGTGTAGCTGGAACTTCTAAACGTGGAACTGGAATTACAACTACAGTTTAATAATTAGTTTATTTTTAACCAGGGAATACAGGTGACTAACACTTTTGAAGTTGTGTGAAAACTTGAACCCCATCCCTTTAAGCCACACATGACCTGTTTTCTCTCCATTTTTTATGCATGCTTCTCTTTTGCTATTTCTTTAAAAGATTTCTACATCAAATTCTTGGGAGTTATTTAAAATCTTGTTGTGGATTGAACTGACTCATTTGATCCCATCCTCAGTTGCATGAACAGTGGTAGAAAGAAAAGTATCTGTTAGAACTGAGATTTGAGATACAAACTGAAAGAGGAGGAAAGATTTATTCGATACAATAATAGGAATACCTTGGAAAATAATAACAACATATAGATAGAATGTTGCAAATTATTAAAGTGCACAGGGAAGTGAAGGGTAGGAAAAGGAGTTAAGATGAGAAAACCAGAAAATGTATTTATAATCATAAAAAAGCCAGCAAGAACAAGTATTGTTGGGATTCAAGAAAGAAAAGGATATTATAGCAGTATCCGCTGTGCAGATCTGATATGCGCTTATAGAGGGTGGTTGGTTTTGTTTTTTTTAAAAAAAAAATGACTGGTATTTTCATCATGAATAAGAGTTTAGAAGTTTAAATTGGGATTTTTTAATTAAATAAACAGTCTAGTCTCACAACACCAAAATGAGAATTTTGCGAAGGGAAGTCTCAGCAGTATACAGGGATAAAAGCAACCCACTACAGCCCTCCAAGCATGGCAGCATATTGCAGCCTTCACAAATAAGTAGGACTACTGGCATAGCTGGGGGATAGAGGCAATACCATGCTTTGCCATACTGTACGTCTTTCGCTGGCTCTTCTTCTCCTTGCACTTCCCAGAAGGAAGGATGAGTCTCAGAGCAATTCTTATTTTCCTTGGAGCCCATGGGATTGATTCAAGGTGGTTTTACATGGTTTTACTACGGGAAGGAAAGTTGAATTTTTACGTCTTTATAATGTAGCTGCAATAAGCACCACAGTAAAATCAGTAGAGAAATAGGTAAAGAACGAAATAATGATAGCAGAAGTACACAGCCAGAGTTGTTATTTTTGCCCTTCAGATCAACTACTTTGGCTCTTATGTTGTTCATGCTTGCTGACTAATTCTTGTAGAGAAGTAAGAAGAGGATCTCCCTGCTGGCTTTTGCTCTTCTGCCCTATCAAACCGCTAGTAAGCATTCCTGTCAGAGGGGTCTTTCAAGCATAAAAGTCTGCTTGGCCCTCTACAAAATCCCAGGGAGGCTGACCAGAGAGAAGGGGACATCAGGACACTGCTTCAGCTCACTTCCACTGAGAAACAGATCCTTGGAGACAATTGGAACCAAAATAAATTTGAACAGCCTCTAAGGACTAGACCCACATTACTTCCAGTACACAGTGTTTTAAAACTGCTTTTTCCTCCCACTCTCTGATTCCTGTAACAAGTACAGCTCAGTTGAACAAAGGATCCCACTCAGTGGGCTGGCCAGAAGGAAGGAAAAGAATAAGTGTAAATATACACAGCTTGGGACTCTACAGTGGTAAGGAACTGGACTTGATGATGTCCCTTAAGAATGAACAAAATGCTTGCATACAGTAATAATAATAATAGCAGTTGGATTATTTTACATAGTAGAACTTGGATACTATTTAAACAAATTTTCAGGAAAAATAAATCTCTGCAAGTTTTATTGCAAAAATTAAGTAAAATATACTGAATTTGGATGATAATCACATTTTTAAAATAGAGTAAACAGAAAACTACACATTCCAGAGAATTAATTCTTAAACTACTACTGGATTTTTAGAAATAAAGCCAAACATAAATTGCCTAGAGCAGAACATAAGTGAAGCTATGTTCTACTTCACTTGGTTGAGATTCAAAATTGTGATCATGAAAACTGTAGCTTAAGTGCTCCTTACACCCAGAGATGCTTAAATTCCAGTAGCATGGTACTTCTTGGACAAGTTCCTTACAGCTTCGTCTGTATCATTCTAAAAATGCAAGAGGTTTGACAGGATGATCAGCTGATATTAAGTTTTACCCAATCCTGAGCAGGAGCCAGAAAAAAACTTTTTTCCAAACACCCTGAGATGCTCAATCCAGGAAGCAATCTCAGAATATTTGTGATCTGTGCCCAGAATCAGGTTCTCAAATCCAATAATGACTCCTAGTACTCTTGGTGTGAACCTGGTTTATTTGATTACTGAATACTTAGAGAATTTATCTATGAAGTGGGACACTTAAAGTTCAGTTCTGCTGTGTGTCTGATCATGTACAAAACTACTTTTCTTCTAAGGTGGAAGATGGATCTTTAGTCACCAGCCATAGATAACACTGAATAAGGACATGCTTCTGTTCTTGTGGAAGTTCTATTGCAGTGCAAAAGCATTTATTAGGTCAGGAAGAAAGAGTAAACTTGAGGATGAATCCATAGCCTTGAGCACTTGCCTAGAAAAGGGAAGCCCAGATCTCAGCCAAAAGACCGTTGGCTCAATTTTGTTTCCTGGGGTCTTCCAAGTAAAATAGCCTTGCGGTTAAAACAATCTTTGTGCAAGTACGTGTTGCTGGTTTGAATCAACTCCAATAGCAAATTTGAGAAGTTTTACATCTGATTGATTTTTTTTTTTTTTTTTTTAAGTGTTGTAGCCCTCTGTCCCCAGAAAACCAGACTCAGCTTTGGAACCACATACCGTGTAAGTAGACACAGGCACATCACTGCACTGTAAACAAAGAGGTCACCTTTAAAACACATTGATTGCTCCCAGCAGCATTTCCTTTTCCCTGCCCTCACAGTGATAGCGTAGGATGTGTTTGGCCCTGTGCTTAGCA
Organism: Ardeotis arabs; assembly: GCA_011801015.1. Taxonomy (NCBI): domain Eukaryota; kingdom Metazoa; phylum Chordata; class Aves; order Otidiformes; family Otididae; genus Ardeotis; species Ardeotis arabs. Next base: position 76,050 of record JAAGAY010144894.1, on the reverse strand, counting down.
TACTGGTTCTCTTGGATCCTGTTCTGAAAGCTTCCAGTGTTGCTCCTTGACACTTAATCCAGTCCTGGATTTTACTAGAAGTTTTCATGTTGGTTTCATTTAAAATGTATTATACTGCGTTAAAGTTTTTAAAGTTTCTGTTGAAAGCCTTTTCAAGGCAGTGATTTCCTTTAATCTGGTAGAGGGAGACAATAAAGTGAACCAGCTTAATGACAGGTGAGATAAATCATCTGTATATCAATCATGTTATAAGGGATTGTAGCAGCTTTCAAAAGGGGAAGAAGAAAAAAAAATCAGGCATTTACCAAATCTTATTGATATTTCCTATGTTAAAGTTATTCTCATCATGACCCATAACCCAATCCTTGAATGTACTAGTGTTTGGAGAGCAAGGTCTATTTGTCAGACTTGTATCTTAAGAGTTGAATTCATGCTTCTCAAGGAAAACCACTCCAACAATCCACTCTTGCCACAGTGTTTGCAGTTGCTTACGCTTTTCTCCCCACTTCAAACCTCAAATTGCATGCTTCATTGCAGCTTCCCCACTGTAGTGCTTAAATACTCACTCTCCATGCTACATGAGAAGATACTGAAGAAAAATTAAGATTTAATCTGAGCAAAATATAAAGAAGGCTAGATTTCCCTTAAGAAAGGAGGAAGAAGGAAAAATTGGACTGAATTAAGGGAAAGGGCGGATGTTAGATTTTAAGGACAAAGGACTATTCTGTAGATGTACACAACTCTTCTGTTGATGTTAATTGACTTTGGCCACTCTTAATCTGGTATTGAGAGTAGTGTCTCAGCTGCTGATGATGCAGTTCTTTCTAGTAGCAAGATGTTGAGCAGTTTGACAATATCCAAAATGGAGCAATTCAAGATGAATTGGTCTAGAAATTACAGGAATTTGGACTCTAGAAGTTCTACAGTGAAACCAGTAGAAGAAATTTTGGCAAGACTTAACATGCTTTTATTTTTCATTTTATCAGGAAATAAACCTAAGGAACAAAAGTCACTTTTGTTTCACCAAACTTGCTATAAAATCCAACCTGGATATTTTTTCTTTTTTCATTTTGGTATTCCAAATATTCCTGTGCACTGTCTTACAATGAATATCCTTTTGAAGAACTGCTGCAGCAAGATCTCTTCTCTCCAAGGAGCAAATAACCCTCTGAATTGTTGGGACAAGTATGCTAATTCATTTTGCCTCAACTGATTGCCTTGATCCTCTTGTTCATTTTTGCTTGGGTTAACTTCTTTTGATACTTTATGCTGTTCATCACTATGGGATTTTAATTAAATTGATATATTAACTGTTTGGTAATTACAGTTGAAGTATCTGTTGTAAATGTCACGCTGCTGTGCTCTCACCCCAGGTCACCAATGAAAATGAGATGTTGTGCTTCAATATATTTACCCAAGGAAATTAAAACATAAAATAATTTATGATTTATCATTATCATTGAAGGCATTTATTAAAATTATTTATTACCATGCATCATGCAATGTTTTGTAAATGCATAATGTTTTCTGTCTAAGTAGAGAATAAAATAAAAATTGAGTGGGGAGATTCAACTCTGGTATCAGTGGTAGCCTTTCTGTGTGGCCACCTGCTTAATCTTGCCTTGCCTGCTGGAAGTTAGGCTGAAGAAGAGAAGAGGTAACACTACAAAACAAATAGGAAGCTTTAACTTTAGATCATGCCTTAGACTCTCACTATCCTAAAATAGAATTGTTAACATGTGTTTGCTTCATAGAGCCACTACAATGAGCAAAGACAAGCTTTTTGATAATTTAACAGTAGTATCAGAAAAGATTGTGAGGATGCTCGTTCTGTATTCAGCAGAGGACGAAAGTGAGTCTGCTCTACAAGACGTACATTGACTACTGAAGAGAAAATTCATAGCTAGTTAAGCAAGTACTTTCAGCTAAATTACAGGAAGAATTCTCTAGAAAATACATAAGTAAATAAATTATTAAAGAAAATATTCTAGTGCAAAATGTGCAGGCAGTCCTAATCCCAGTACTTCCTATCTTTTGAAAGTTTTACTTTGCAGGATTAAAATTTATGTATAATATATGCATATATTTGACTGCATGTTTCACTTAGGAATTACTTCCAAATAGGATTTCTAGCTCTACTTCAGAGATTAAATAGACATGTCACTAGCGCATGTAATATGGTGGTGCAAGATGTGGTAGCATCAGTTCTGAGCAAGATCCCAGCTAAGACCGAGGACACATATGCAAGACACTGCTCATACACATAATTATGGAGAGTTTCAAATGTAAAAAATTAAAATTATGAAGGGTGAAGAAGATGAATGCTCTTATTGTCCTGTTATAGATAAGGAATTTATGGGATCTTAAATACAGAATTAAAGGACTTATTCTGGAAGGCATGTAGGAAGCTATGAACTAACTGAACCTAGCCGTTGAACCAAGTGACTGGCTCTGTGTGTGTCTGCCCTGTCGGACAGGAAAGGTCCTCATTCCTGTCTGTGTCCTGATTTCACACCACAGTTGGGGCTGTCAGTGAAGCATCGCCGATGTGCCCTGCTTTCCTCTAGAGAGCCCTCAGCACACTCCAGGAAATGCCTTTGTCTAGACAATTAAAGGATAAAGGCTGCAAGACACACCATAAAGCACACCTGCCACAAAATGGACATACAGCTAGTAGAATCCTCCCTCTTGTCTTGTTCTGCTAACAGTTACTCGGGGTTCAAAGCCTGCCATTCTAAGATGGTTAGTCTCATTGCTTTCTGTTGACATAGTTATTTTGACGTTACGTTCATGGAGGTTGTTAATGATCTTGTACGTGTCAAATAATCAATAAAAATAAAAGAGGGAAGCTCTGAAAGCAATAACCAGCACTATACCAAAATAATTCACTACATCAATTCCTAAATGTAGAGACTTGTTCTACAGATTGTTGTAGTCTCTTGACATTGCTCTGTTGCCAGTATAAATACTTATTATGTTACAGTGTACTACAGATAGAGGAGTGTGTTCAAGTTACTTACATTTATTAAGTAGGGCAGCTTTTTCAAAATGTCAATTTCTGGTCAAAACCCTGATGTGGAGAGAGGACTCTTTACGTAGGACTCAAAACAATTGAAGGACATATGTTAGATTTGAAATGAACATATTAAATTTATTTTTATGTATTTTTATGATCTCAAGTATTCAAAGGCTTCAGAAATATTTGAAGTGTGAGGAAAATGCAAATTAAAACCTCATCACAGCAAATGTCGAATAGTTGAAAGAGTTAGTGTGATCCTGGCCTCATTTCCACCATCTACCATGGCACAAGGCTTTCTTGCTTTGCCTATGAACTGATGTTTAACTTTGATTCCTTGTGTGCCCTTCAATAAGCTGTTTAGTTTCCCAGTATCTTGATTTCTTCTTCTGTAAAATTAAGAGATTCATACCTAGTTAATTTCCATGGGCATAATTATACTTAAATAATATTTATATATATATATATAAAAATAAGATTTATATAAATTTGAGAGCCTCAGAAAACAGATTCTTCAGGAAGTTATTAATAACCAAAATAAATTAGTGTATTAATTTAATGGCTGACTTCTTGCACTGCTCCTCAGCAGCAGCTAAAATTGTTCACTCTTTCTTGAAGCTTGTTCTATTTCACTAGACAGCCAGACATGTCAGAGGTCTGTAGCGCATAGCATGTTGGCACCTTTGTGAAAAAAGATCTTCATAGTTGTCTCTAAAGAAGAGTTGGGCAAGACTGGAACTCTAAGTACGTTTAGATGGATAATATTCTTGCTTATGATTAGGTGTATGAATGCTGTTGTTATTGAATGGAAGAATTCAATGTTTACTAAAATGATTTTCTTGTCCTGAGTGAATCTAAGTTTTGTTGCTCTTGAGTGTAGTGCTGCTGCACTTTTCTTCTGGTTTTCTGTGACTTTTCTTTTTCAATATACATTTTCATTGTTTAAATCAAACAGTACTGCTTATTTCTCTCACAAAGCCATTGCGCATTTATGAGTGGTTTAACAAGACTGCTCTCACAGTGTGTTCAATGAAGGACAGAAATCAAGAGGTTAAACCTTTAAGATGTTAAACAATAGAGTAGGAGAACAGTACAAATAATGGTCTTTCCCTTAGTGACATAGTAACCTTTATTAAAACCCAGAGGTACTATTCGTCTGAGAGTTACTCTTCATTTCTGTGGCCCCCACTGGCATTCTAGAGGCAAGGGAAGAGTTTCTTCATAAACTTTACATACACTTTGGAGCTTTTGCAGAAAGCTTTCTATAAAAGTAATAAAGAATGTAAACTTGGTGAAGCTGAAGAATATAAACAAACCTGATTTAACCCATCTCTTAAAGAGATCTTTTACATTAGTCTTGCCATTTGATCACTATCACATCAGTTATTCACAAGCTGGTCTACTGGGAATATTCAGGTGGAGAAAACACTGTTGGACTCAAAGAAAGCACTAGAAAATCTATTTTTCCTGTCCAGAAAGAAAGAAGGAAAGAGCAACCTGACTGAACCTATTCTGCCGTGAAGCTGTGGGAAAATACAGTAATACAAAATATATCAGTCTAATGAAAGAATATCAATTTAGAAATCAGTATTCAATGAGTTACAAAGAAAGACCAAAGAGAAGATTCTCAGAAGGATGCAAAAAAAAATGAATAAAAACCTGATGTGACTTGGAATCTTTCACAAAGAAATGGAATAAAACCAAGAATGAAATAAAAGTTTTAATTGACATGGAAAAGGACCTGCAGAACTGTATAACATTTATGGTCTCTTTTAAGTACTTCCTTGAGTAAAATCTAAATATGATCCCAGTGCAACAACTCAAAACAGGCATCAAGCCACCAGAAGAAAATAGGCTCCTTAGTTGTTTCAGTAATTCTGTCATTGGATCAATGATTTTTCACTCACTGCACAATTGAGAAAGGAAATTCAAACAGACATAATGATAGTAATTTCTAAAACCTTTCTCCTATGTGGAAATCATCATAGAAAACTCATAATCTCTGCATTGCTTGTTTTGAGTAGTAGAAATGTATCTGAGCAACTGACTTGATCCAACTGCAGGTCTCTCAGTTGGTTTCTCTTCTGGAGCCAAAGACTCCAGATCACTTGACTTTGAAGAAAGTGTATTGATTTCTGTCAGATGGAGTCTGAAAGGAAGTAATAAGTGTTTCTTTTCTCTGAATATTCACCTGAACCAGAAATAGAAGATTTTAAGTTCTCATAGAAACTGAAGAATTTTATAGAAGAAAGCAGAAATTTTCCAAAAGTACCTGGAAATATCTGTGCTCATGAGATACCTATTTATTCTGCAGACACTTAAGTTTTAACTGTTATGAATAAATGGTGCATAATTGTTGATAGTTTCAATGCATTCATATATAAAATTAACCTCTTGTTTTATGAAATGCTTCAGATTGAGTTAATCAGTTTTGCAGAATTAAGAATGAAATAAATTATGTATCACCACCTATAAAGGAAAAGTGGTCTTCATACATGAAAGATTCATTCACCAGTCACTAACACAGTTAATTCCCTGTAAGGTGTTGCCTTAGACATTAAGATGTGATCAGCACAAAGCAGGGCTCTGAAAAGAAAATATTCTTCTCTTGAAAAATGAATTTATCATTTCCATCCTGAAGAGCAAGTAATTCATCACTGATTATTTCAGCCAATGTTTTATCTTGAAATCTCTACATTTAGGCTGTACGGTTATGCCATGAATATCACTGTGGGTATCTAAAACAACTTGGCACATGGTTGTTGGTGTTGCTGAGTCTAAGGAACATCTCTTTCTCATCTTGTTCCTCTGACATAATGAAGTTCTGTGTAGGCTCATTACAGTGTGTAATGTGAGCTGTGCCACTCTCTCATTTCTCCTTCTATCGAACGGTCTTTTATTTTGGATGATGGTGTGTTATTCACTCTACATTCTGCTTTCATTTGGGATTCTGTCCTTGGTTTCCTTGCAAGTATCCCCATAGCTTTGCTGCTCAAAAGAAAGAAACTAAATATAGTATAATGGTGGCAGAATTCAACTGAATAATTTACAGTGCCAATTAGTCAGAGGAACAAACTTTAACAATGTGTTACATGGTGTCTGGAAAATAATTTTCCACTTTGTAAGGCCATATGACTACAGAAAATCGGAACTAAATTTGCTTCCTCTGCAAACCTCAGTAGTAGAATCATAGAATCACAGGATAGTTTGGGACCTAGAAGCAACCTTCAAAGGTCATCTAGTCCAACCCCCTGCAAGGAGCAGGGACATCTCCAACCAGATCAGGTTGCTCAGAGCCTCATCCAACCTGGCCTTGAATGTTTCCAGGGATGGGGCATCAACCACCTCTCTGGGCAGCCTGTTCCAGTGTTCCACCACCCTCAGTGTAAAAAAATTCTTCTTTATATCTAGTCTAAATCTACCCTTTTTTCATTTAAAACCATTACCCCTTGTCCTATCGCTACAGGCCCTATCAAAGAGTCTGTCCTCATCTTTCTTATAAGCCCCCTTTAGGTACTGGAAGGCTGCTATAAGGTCTCCTCAGAGCCTTCTCTTCTCCAGGCTGAACAGCCCCAACTCTCTCAGCCTGTCCTCATAGGAGAGGTGCTCCAGCCCTCTGATAACCTTTGTGGCCCTCCTCTGGTCCCTCTTCAACAGGTCCATGTCCTTCTTCTGTTGGGGGCTCCAGAGCTGGAGGCAGTACTCCAGGTGGGCTCTCACGAAAGCAGAGTAGAGGGGGAGAATCACCTAAGTGATACTAGACATGTAGTACTAAGAGTGTGTTTTGTAAATTACTGCATTTTTTTTCTTGTTTATTTTGAGAAATAAAATATTGAAGGTCTAAACAACTTGAAAACAGCTGTTAGTTTTTTCTTTATGGTTAACTACAGTTGCTGTAAACACACATGCTAGGGCACACATGTGCCTGAAGCCCTACATTGTAAAGAAATTGTGAGAAATAGTCAGAGGCGCGTGCTCAGCTGAGAAGGGTTGTACTACTGCTTACACAGTTCTGGCTGTTGGACTTCACCTATCACTTTCTGCAGCAGTGTAAGTCCATTTACAGCTGTGAAAGGGCTCAACCTGATGGAGGAAAGCAAAGCTGGGATTCTGCTGGATGTGGCTGACCTGCAGGCTGACGTTTGTGAATTATGCAAACAGAGGAGCAGAACACAAGCATGTCCTTATAAGCTGGCTATATTTTCAGTGTAAGAGGGAATGGAGAAACAGCCTTGCCTAATGATTATTGAAGTTGGGAGGGAACTTATTCCCGTGGTGCTTCTCAGGGAGGAATAGTTTGTTTTGGCTTGTCTTTTCAAGTGGAAACATAACTGTGAATTAAAAAATGGCATGCTGAGTTTTAGGAGTGGCTTTTTTGCTGCTTGCCAGAGAAAAGCGGTGGGTAGAGGGCAAGTTGTCATTGATTTTTGAAGCCTGAGTGCGCTTTTCGTACCCTGATGGTGAATAGTAAGCAGTGTAATGCTGCTCATGATAGAAAGTTTATGAATAATGCTAATAAATGGACTGTTCACACTGCTGTTCTCCTTCCCTGACATAACATAGCCACCTGCTCCCTACTTTTGGAAGAAGGTGGTAGAAGATAGATTCCACCTTATTTAGCAATATGAGAAGCTAATTTATTCACAATAAGAATATAATTCCGCAAGCCTTAGGTGTCTTTTCTTTGTTCAAGTTTCTTTCTAGTTCTGTTTGATAATTTATAATGAATATATTAAATTATTTATTAAGTTTAATTATTTCAGCAATATTCTTCTGTATGTTATGTTCTGCAGTAGTAATAATGAAAATGCTATCACTGTTGCTTTAGGACCAGTGTGAATGTACATCTGGATGGTGCTATATGGAGTCAAACAACAGACTTTTTGTACTGATTTCTTGAAGAAGAAGAAAATACTGTTATCATCATAAAACATAAACTGAATTTTTGTAGACACCAACTACTGAGTCATTTCATAAATTTCCAGACCAAGCACAAATGATGATGATTTTATTAATGTGCAAAACATTTTAGAAGCTGTAAAGAGTGTAAATAGCAAAACATATGTAACACTAAACTAATACAGAATTTGAATAACTTTTGTGTGGTTCTGCCCATCAAAAAGCAGGGCTCACTCCATCAAACCTGATTTCATAAGGACAACCAAAATTAAATCACATGCATAATACACACATGCACAAGTAGTGCTTTTGGGTAGGATTGTTGTCATTCTGAAGCCAATATAAACTCATGATCTAACTGGTCAAACCAAATATACATAGGTAATTTCTACTCTTGATTTTTCCTCGTTCATAAGATCTTACGACGAAGAAAGAGAATGAGAAAGCAAACAAGAACTAGAGTTCACACATGTTTTCACATCAATGTCTCCTTCCTTATTTCATGGAAAACTTTGTTTACGCGCTTAGACATTTCAGCTATAGCTGGATGGTAGGTTTCACTGAGAAGAAACATCATTTATCACCTGTGTTACTATAACATAATTTTGCAACAAACCATGAAGGACCCATTGTCATGGCACAAAAAAAGAGTTTGCTTTGCATTGTTCCTTTTGAAACAAACATGACATTAGACTTCCTCTGCTGACAATTAGGAGTTACTCTGTAGTTGAATTACATTTTCTAGAACAATGGTTGAGTCAGCACAGTAAATAGAAATTATATATTCCTATTTGTGCACGGAAAAGGGAGTTTAAACAGGAAACTTTTAAGCAGTACAACTCTTCTTACTTTTTTTTTCTGTGAATGAAATTCAACATTGCACAGAGTATGTGTAAGCCCTAAATATAACAAACATTCTATTTTGAGAGTTAATGGGGACTTAGGTGGTTCATAGGTTTTGTTTGGACATGGAATTTTACCTGTATGCTGCAAGTCCATAAATGGATTCAAGAAACATTGCTCAGATTAGTCTTGGAATTATTTTCTTACATTGATTATTTTGAATGTTGCTTAACAGCCTCTGCCATGTGTGACTTACTGCTCTTGGACTCACAAGCATAATATTAAACAGCAAATTATTTTCTGTAAACAGATTTCGTTAAATGGCAGTTTTTGTCAAAGGCAAATGATAGAGAAGACATCCTCAGGAAGATATTCATAGGAAGACATCCTCAGAGTCCCATAAAAGCCTTCCATCTCTCCCTCATCTTTCATATCATAAATAACATGCTGCTTTTGGTATGGTATAAGCTTTGCTTCCCATCTTTGCTTGTTTTCAGGAGGGGAAACAGGAATACAGCAGATGTTCTATTTATAGATACTATTGTTTAGTGCTATTGCTTAGAAAGGCAACTGCCTGTGTGTTGCAAATTGTAGCTCACACAAAAAATACGGACACTAGGGCAAGTATCGTTCCTTTAGCTACCATTAATCACATAATGTAGCTGAACAGTTCCTTTCTTTCCATTGCAAACTTAGAACTACCAATACCCACAGAGTCCAGAAAAAAAAAAAAAAAGATAATGTACAGTAAGAGAATCGTCTTTGATATATTTTCTGAGGAAAGGCAGAAAGAAGATCATATTTCTTACACATAAAACAGCATTGTGCATAATATGAGAGGATGAATGAACCTCAAAGGCTTAGAATTAAGCTGTTTGAAAAAACAGTACACAAGTTCACATAAGCATCCAACTGTATCAATGCAACAAAACATGACTGAAAATCTTGGTAAGAAGGTTTCCAATAGAAGTATTTGTCACAGTTTTGGTTTGGGTTTTTTTTCTGGCCTGGAGGTCCTTCAGTAAGGGCGATAGTATTAGCTGATGTTACAGTTAAGGTGAAAACTACATTTCAGAAGAGTCATGTTCCATGTGGTTCTGAGATGATGCATTGCTGTGGTTGTGTATCTGGTTGTCTTGAAGTTTCAGTAGAGAAAATTTGGGGAACAAATATGCTTTTTTGAGGTTATGTTAAAAAAAAACATATTTAAACTTTGCTTTAAGCAACATAATTTGGGCTTTCATTAGAAAACCTAATTCCTTGAAAGAAGTTAGAAGCTGTTTATTTGTTGTCTTCAGTGAGGCACATGCGCAGGTGAGGTCAGTTTTCTGCATCATCGCCAATTAACTTACAGGTAAAATGAGTATTCCTGACAATTATCTGGAAGGCCTTTAATTCTTCTATGCCCAGTCACCTGCGAATGCCTGTCTCCCAACAGCTCACCACAGCATTTGCTTTGGTTGGAAGCTTTACGTTATCTCCTTGAGGGGTGGTGCTTTTCTCATATATGAAGCCTGAGGCAATGTATAGAATCATAGAATCATAGAATGGTTAGGGTTGGAAGGGACCTTCAAAGGTCATCTAGTCCAACCCCCCTGCAAGGAGCAGGGACATCCCTGACTAGATCAGTATGCTTGAGATGAGTGAAGATATGCATCAATAAAGCTAGCTACATCTAGAACAATGCATGAAAAGCCTCTTTCTCTAGAGTCTACTGCCAGGCCTTTTAGATCACCCATGATATTCCCTCTCACTTCTTTTCAAAGTGATACTGTAGATGAGTAAGATTTCATTGGAAACACAGTACTGTGATAAATACTGTCACTCATAAGCATAAATATTGCAGACAGTTATCAGATACACTGACAAGGACCTTAGAAATGTGTGTTGTAAGACAATTTTATTGCACGTGAAGCATAAAAACCATTCTCCACGTATGCCCCCAAATGTTACAGTGCTCAAAAAAAAAGAGGGAGAATGCAATTCATCAAGGGAGACACTGTTCTTTTGCTACCACTACACTACTGGAATTACAGCTTCAACAGAAGTTATTCTGGGCTCTGCTGGAACTGGCAGTCTGAAAGTCTCTAATGGAAGCTAATGATAGACTTCCTAGAGCGACAGTATCATTTCACTAATGTGCAACTAAAAGTACTCAAGTGGAATCTAATAGCTTCTACTTTCCAGAAACATTGTTAAAGTAATTGCTCCCTCTTTTTGCAAAGTAATATTTCATAGAACAGATTGTCTGAAAGGAAGGTAACCTAAACTCTAACAGGAGAATAAAATTGTCCAGACAGTACTTTAATAATTCCCGAGTGAAACTAGGTTTCAACATATCAAGATGCTGTGAGTTAAACAGAACCTGCCTGGGAATAATTGTTCTCTTTCTCATTGCCCAAAAGGTCATGGGACTCAGCCCATCTTACTTATTTTACTAAATTATTTGGTCTGTGCATTTATTTGTCTGTCATTCAGGCTGCACTGTGACAGCTTTGTTGTACTCTGATGTTGTCTAATTTTATTTCCATTTTCACACTCTCAAATTTGTGTGTGTGTTTATTTATACATAGGAATACTTGGGTAGTGTGGGTATGAATATATATATGTACGCATATGTATGAATCAACAAAGAGAGTGAATACATGAATAAAATACTAGTGATACACAATTAAAATATGATTAAAAGCAAAAGTAACATTTGGAAAACACTATCTGAGCACATTGCTTTTCTTGTCATAAGCTATATTTCACAGTATTGTTTACCATATTTTAATTTTCTTTTTCATTTAACAAGAAAAGAGGAATAGAAAATATATATGAAACAACACCATAATATGAGCGTTTGGTGTTGTACACTTCTGTGTACACTTCTGATCAAATGGGCAACAGGTGGGTTTGCGTTTTATTTTTCTGCGCCTTCCTGACTCAGACCTGCTTTGCTTTTTATTATTAAAAGAAAACTACATTTTGTTACCTCTATAAATTATGCACAGTCTTATGCTGCGGTTTTGATACCTCATTGCCCTCAAGTGTGGTAACCAGCAAGCTTGGTCTCTGGCACTTATTTTTGCTGCTGCCTCAGAAATGTGGTATAATCAGCAACTCAGAATTTTCCTACTAGACCTGAGTCTATTCAGTTCCCACTCCCAGCTGAAACAGGTAGCTGGGGAATTTAGGGAAAACCAAACAAGGTGTGGAACGTGGGAGGGCTGTGCCCTTCTCTCCCCGTTGTGCCGTAGGGCAGCAGTGCTTTCAGAAACTGCTGCCAGTTCCCTGCAGTTGCGGTGCACCACGCTCTCTTGTCATCACCCCGCACTGTGCCGCCGGCAGCGGCTGCCAAACTGCATATGTAGTGCAGTCAACTTGTACTTCAAAAAGAAGGGGACGGACTGCTGCAGCTGAGCCGCTCTGTTTCTCCCAGAGGTAACAAGTTATCTTTGCAGGCTGAACCCTCAGTTGGTTTCCACGTTCTTCAGGTTGTCTCCTGCTAGCAACCATTGCATGGAAAAGAGCAGCACGTGAGGGCATCTTTGCCACATCAAAGAGAGGGCTGATAACTTTAAGCCTCTCCAAAGCCAGGGGATCTCCCATTCCTTTCTGATCATATGGCTGTGGGCCTTACAATCACTGTGTGATTACAGCCTTGCATTAAGCTGACAGTGCAGCTCTCTGCCTGACCCTTGAAATTTAACACTCTGCAAGTGTTTAACCTCCCTGAAATGCTGACAGAAACATTTGGTTTTAAGGTATATAAGGCCAAATTCTTCCCTCCCATAATTTCATTGGCTATAGTGAAATTATACCACAGATAAATTCGTCACGGCAAATCCTAAAATAGCCAACCTTTATGTGCTTAAATCACTAACAACCTCTAGACACATAGTGCTGCATGAAATAAATAAATCCCCCTTTCAACCTTCAAAGTATGTGTCTAATAAGAAAAGTGAGACCCTATAATGTGGCACCATTATACTCAACTGATTTGCCTCCTTTCAGGAGCCAGAATCACATTAGCTGGCTTCAATGCCTGCATAGCATCCTTGCTGCTTAGCAGTGTCGGCAGCCCTGCAAAGGCAGCAACCTCAGAAAAGAAGAGTAACCTTTTATTCTAATTAATTTTGCTCTTAAATGATAGCTTAGATATATATTAGTATAATGTGTGTGTATGTATAGTTTTAATTCTGTAATTTGTTATTATGAAGTTTTGTATTGGTATTGCAAGCTAATGAAAGCTCTATATCTGTCTAAATCCCAACTACCTCTGTGCAATCTCATGGAGAGCACTGGGACAACCCTGATGATTCTGATCATATAATTAGAAAATAGCGGTGCTCATTGTCTGGTCTCTCCAGCAGAGCAATTGCTGGGGAATGTGCACCAGAAATAATCCCATTTAAAGCAAGAGTCATTACTCCCCTGTGACACCATGGCAGAGAAGACTTAAGCTACTCTGAAGACAGTTTGAGTTTAAAGTTACTGCAATGTAAATATCCAGCCCAACGATCCCCATTTCCCCCAGGTCACATTTCAGAGTAGGAATGTTCTTTAGAACTAATTGACCCCCATGTGCCATGCTGTAAAGTCCATATATTAAAGTAAGTCTTTCTCTGGACTCGCCAAAGCATAAACATGCACTTCATTGGAGTACGTGCCTAAAGTGTCAGCTGGGCTTGGGAAACAGGAGCAGATCCAGCTTTAAGTGATGGGCCAACTTAGGTACTGCAAAGTAAGAACACTCGTATCTTGTATACTGACCATAGAGAAAATAAGATTTTCCAGTATTTTTAATTCTGCTAGCAAAGTGGGCTTTTACTCTCTTTCCTTTCTTGAGATCATATTTCTACTTGTCAACCAGAAATAATTTCCTGATAAATCTTAAGTAGCAGAGATCATCTGTCTTTCAGTTCTGTGTGGGCAGAGCAAGTGGAGTCAAGTGTCCACCCTTTGTTCTTTTCCTGAGGTTTTTGCTTTTGTCATTGTTTACAAAACCTGGGGGGCAGAATTCTTTTACCTTGGTTTATGTTCATCAGTGAACGTGGCCTAAAGGCTGGAACATGGGGTCTGCAATATATGGAGTTTGAGTCCCCGGCAACAGTATCAAAAATTAACTATTCTTTTGTTTGCATTTGTATAAATGTCTTGCATTCTTTTATGTGATCTTTATTGCATTGGGTGTGGCATGGATTTTTTGTGAGAAGAGAGGAAGAGAGAGGTCTGAATCTTTACAAAGAAAACCTTGTTACTGGATGATTCTCTACATAATCAACAGAATTGGGACTTCTGTTTTCACCGCACAGCTGTAATCGTCCCTGAATTTATCTTTTCCATTAAGTTTCAGACTGGTTTTATTTGTCTCTTTTTGTCATTTTTCTGCCTGTGCGTGCACATGCACGCATACACACATGCTTTCTCGTGTCCCCATATGCGTATGTGCAGACACCCACACCCTGCTACAGGTGAGGTACAACTTGATTTCCCAGTGCACACAGCGTGGCCTAAATCATACAGATGTGGTGAATCCCCAGTGCGTTAGGTTGGGGGAGATGTGCCTGAACTCTACAGGCAGAGTGATGCTGACATTATCTTCTCTTGCACTGAATTGGACCTGGGGTTTTGTTCCCCATCGCGTAAACCCCACTGAAGCCTGAAGCAATATTCTTTTTATGGTAAGCAGTGCATTGCCATGTGTTCAAGTGATTTTGTGTACAGGCAGTAACAGAATTCTGGATAAAGAGAAGAAAAGAGGCAGCATTTTTATGTCCTTTTGATTTTCCTTATTATTCTCCCAATGGTTCCGCTTTACGTTTGAGAAACAGCAGCAGGTGTTTTTTTTATTTAACACCCCACTGGATGGGTCCACAGCGCAAATTGAGCAAACTGTGTTCCTGTGGTACGCCAAAGGTGCTCGGCAGTGGCCTCTTACGCACGCGTGTGTGTATGATGTTGAAGGAGACAGCTTGTTAGAGATGATAACCCACTTAAAACTGGTTTGCCAGGGCAGCGTAGAGGGTTTCAACTCCAGTTTGGGATGCTGGCACAAGGTGCTCTCACGCTACGTTGTTTGCTGCCCTGTTTAACAGTGCTGCTGTCACTGCTGTCCTTCCTTCATTCCTGCAGGTGCTGGGGATCTCCAGGGAGCACTGTATTTGTGCAAATGAGGAATGTGACACTGCAGGATGCAACTAGAGTGTTAATGGGTCAGTGAGTGACAGCTGAGCCTTCTCTCTGAGGTATTGAGCTGGCTATCACTGCCAACAGCACAAGGTCTATACACTGAAGTGTGCCAATTTAATTTTGTCACATGTGGCCTGGGTTGTACAGATAGGGCTGTTTCTAGAACTCTTTGACAGTGCTAAAACTGATTCAGGCCACAATGCAACATTTAAGGATGCTAATTAGAAAATAATTGTGCTGGGTTGCACAGACTTTACCATCGCCATATATCTGAAAGGCCCCTATAGAATGGGAAAGAAGGTATTTTAATGCACTTTACATGCAAAATGAGGCACTAGATTTTGTGATTTGTAACAAAGCGCAGTACAACTGCCATCACCCAGTAAATCAGAAAGCAAAAATAGTTCTTAAGCAGTTAGTATCCTGCTTTATTTGCTAATTAAAATGGGGTTTGGAACTGCTCTTCAGAAATGATTACTCTAATTAATTCGTTGTTCTTTTGCAGTTCTACCTTCTATACCATTTGAATACAAGGCAATCCCTTGTGCTTCTCAAAAGCATGACAGCCAACAGGGCATTCTTCCCTTCCTCAGGACAACAGGCTTTATTGCTTGTCATTGTTTAATAAAATGTCTATTCTATACCAGGGCTAAAAAGTCACCCATATACACCCTCACAAATCTGTTTGCAATAAAACGCAAGTATAAACCCACATTTTTAATTAACATCAATTTTTTTTTAATTTATGCAGAATTAAAAGAAAAACAGATGATCACTTTTATAAGGCCAGTGACAGATTTTAGCTTTAATTATTTTTAAAGCTTAATAAAAGATAGCCATTATAGTTATAATAACTGCTATTCCTGTCACTGTGATATAATCTTTCATTTTGTGGTTGATGGATGATATCTAAGGTGGTTTCTACAGTTGCCTTTGAAACTCCGCCTGCATTACCGGCATGACTATGCAGAGTACAAGACATCACATATGAAAAGGGAATCAAGGGGGTGAAGTACGGAAAAAGAGGCACTCATTTTGCTTTCCTCAGAGTGTTCGAAAGCTTGAATATGATTCCCATCAGTCAAGACAGAGATTTAAAGTGATGTAATTGAAATACTGGTTGTGAACATACTATCTGATAGAGGTAGCCTTGCATTTTCTCAAACTGATCCTGCTATCTGTGCATGTATTTGTATTAGTCACCGGCTTCAGTGAAGAATTTAATACCACAAAGGCTGCTTGCAAACTGTTGGTTTTAGTTACTTGTTCAACACAGAACAATGTGTATTCTATTGCTTGTTCTATTTATTAGAAATTTTAAATGAAAGGAAAAAATGAGGAATGGGTCTGGAACTGAAGTTAACTGAAGTCAGTAGAAAAAGAGATTCTAGATTGTTTAAAAATCTGTTTGATCAAGTCTGTAAGGAGTACTAACAAAAATGTATATGCATGTGTATAAAATAACAAATTAACAGCTTCTCCTACTGGAATGAACAAGCCCCTCAATGTTAATGCTTACAAGTAGTAGCATGATCCCACAAGTATCACTGGAGTGACCCCTCAGCTTTACTCAGAAAAGCAGCGTGAATCTGTCATGACTGATTTTATTTGAATTGTTCCACTTAGAGTAACTGACAAGAGAGTTTTAAACTCTTCAGATTTTCATTTCCAGCACATTTGGAACTAACCTCGGTTTTCTTCACTTGTGTATAAATGACCATGATTACAGCCTGTCATATCTTAAAGAATGTAGGATATTAAAGATAAATGGTCCTAAATTTAGTTTTGTGGGGCTTTTCATGCCTTCAGGCTAGAGCTAGGTCAGCATAGTGGCTTTTGGATTCTGCTTTATGCAGTATCTGGATACAAGGTGTTATGAGCACTATAATAAATACTGGATAACTGTAACAAGAATCAATTTTTCAGAAAAACATCTCTGTCAACCCAGACCTCCAGGCTATTTGAAGCTGGCCTCTCCATATCTATTGGTTAGTCATTAAAAAAAAAAAAAAAAGTAAATACAGAGATGACCTCACAGTATCTAGCTTACTCTCTGATTAAGAAATTTCCAGTGCAACAGTATTTGTTATCAAATTATAAATCATAGGAAGGAACTAGTACCTATTTGCCTTTCTTTTCTTGCCCATGTGTCTTTTCACCAGGACTTCAATATCAAACAGCTGCTTTAAAGTTTTCTTCTTTAAAAATGTGCATTCAGTCTAAGCAATCTCTAAGGGTCCTATAGGACAAAATCTTCTCTGGGAAGAGAGGCAATGCACAGCCTGTCTCCTCTGTGCAGAGTGCCTCTGGCCTCCTTGCAGAGGGTTTCGCTTCTGCCGGGCACACACTGATTCTTCCTGGAACAAGGTCCTTCCTACACGCAGGAACTGTGCTCCATCCACTTCTGCGTATCTCCCACTTCCATCTTGCTCACCACCACAAGATCTTAATTTCAGCCTGGCACTAAACTGTTTATGTTTCCTGTTCCTTTTTTTCCCCCAAATGATTTACTAAATTAATGACCGACATTTTCCTAGCAATGAACCTTGCTGAGTGTTTGCATTTCTCAAATGGCTGCAACTACTTAGCCTTCAGCCTCGTGCTTCACAACATCATAACTTATTGCTGTAACAGCTGTTT
Source organism: Ardeotis arabs (assembly GCA_011801015.1). NCBI lineage: Eukaryota > Metazoa > Chordata > Aves > Otidiformes > Otididae > Ardeotis > Ardeotis arabs. The sequence goes on along the minus strand of JAAGAY010144894.1, from coordinate 58,475 downwards.
TCCGTACATCTGGAATATGAGCTTGTATATTCAAGTCTTCATGCTCCTATACATTTACATGAGTAATTCCTTTGCATTTCCACTCCCACCACCCAGCAGTTTTGTAGCTAGGTGTTTGTGAAATACTACTATAACAACAACAAAATCTTTTTCCTTTAAATCTATGTTTTAAAATAGCAAAAGGAAGACTTCTTGTGGTAGCACTAAGGCAAAAATTTTACGTGTGATTTGCTTCTTATTTTCACTACTTTATTGTCATCCCTAAGTACTTGTCATCAACTCCTGCCTGTCAAAATCTACTGATTTTCTCTATTGTCCTTCAACATCCTATTTTAATGGAGAAAGGGTTTTAGATGTGCTTCCTGACACAAAAAGAAGCTAACACAAAAGTTTATTCTTTCACATAAGGAGTGTCTGCTGATGCTTCTACCTGGTAGAAAAACATGTCTGTGGAGAAAGGCAAGAGTGTCTACAAGGTAAAACACAAAGTCTTACCAGTCTGAGTACTGATGAGATATCTGCTGGGAAGTGTGTGAGATGCAGAGGGGTAGAATGGGAGAGGCTGGTGGTATGGAGAGATAGCTGAAACAAGCAGATGGTGTAAAGGAAGCTGAGAAAGGCTGTTAGCACATCAAGCAGCAGACGCTTGATGATGAATTGCCATTTTGAGTTGCTAGCTATTTCTTCCTTATTTAGCTAACTACTGTTCCAATAATGACTTACATAATAGCTTATCTGTGAAGACTTTGTTTCCTTTAGATTGAAGGTACCATTTTTATAGAGCAAAAACACAGACTTAAAAATAGTTAAGCTCTAATGCAAGGAGAGGAAAAAACTGGGATAAGAGGAAGGTAACCATGCAATTTGCTTCCTTTTTCCTTAATCAAATGAAAGTCATTCATTGGCCTATCAATGGGAAATAAGACCTAGGAGTGCACAGAAAGCAGTCCAAGATGGCCAGGCTGCTCAGTTTGTATCATTTATACCCATGCCTGAGACAGCTCATCCCAATCCAGCTTTTATGTCCTGGACACAGGCTCTGTATGACCCCTAAACTCTTCCTATCTTGCTGTTTAAGATGTTTCATTACGTAAGTAGACCTATTTGTTATTTGTCTGACTTTACACAGGTCACTTCCTTACTTTACTCTTAGCTTTAGTTTTCCTATCTGCAAAATTTGTCTTACAGCACTGTCTGATCTCAGGGCAGCATATCTGGGAGATGGGAGCTCATTACAATATATCAGGTAACACGGCAATTATCAAGAACACTCAAGGAGGAGACATCTCTTCAAAGCAGGACACAAGCATCACACACATTTTGCCATGCCAGTAAAGTACCGGGAAGATCCCATTCCTCAGGATAGTCCTGCACAATCAGCTGGTCGCAGGAGAGAGAGTCTTTTCAGTACTGTCTTCATCAGACAGTATGGATAATATGTGGCAGGTGTATGCATGACAGTCACTGCTTATTTGGACAAGGGTGTACTAAGGCATATTTCAGAAAGCTAAGAAATATATGCATTCATATGACCTGGTCTGTGCTGAATCTTCAGGCAGGGTTTTGGCTCTTGGGTTGTGAAAGACACTGCATTAGACTTGAAAAGTGTCCTTCATCGTTCTTACCTAAAAAACTCATTCTAGTTTTTAAGAGAACAGTAATGTACTGATGTATTTCAAGGCAAAATTGCATGCAGCCGTTGGGATCCAGAGAGTACATGCACTGGTTTCATTTTGCTAAATGCATTGCTTTAATGTTATTCTGTAACACCTATTCATTACTGGTAATGAGCGTAGAAATGATGATGAAGATATATCTCAAATTTCCTACTGTACCTGTAAAATATTAGTAATTTAAATGAGGCCATGCAAACTATAAAATTACAGCATCATGCACTCTTATTGCCATATGATTGGATTGCCTCTTTAAATGGTTCATGATCAATCCCAATAAAGACAAAGCATGAGTCTAACTGTTGTCTTGAATCTAATAGCTTAGTTTTATTGCCTCAGTAGCAGCTGTTTAAGTGCCCCTTCGTCTGCCACTCAGTGATGTGATACGCCTTTTCCACAAAGCAAGTCCATCAAACTTGCCAGGATTCTGCTTCAGCCCACCACAAGGGATCCTCTCAGGTTTAGAACTGCACAAGTATATTTAAAAGGGGCATAAATGAGTAATGAAGGCATGAGTTCCCCTGATTTCCCCTTAACTGAATTAAAATTCAGAAGAAAAAAAAAGTAATATTCATCAACAGTGTTCAGAATCTCCGGCCATCTATAGGCCATTACTTCCATGAAGGAAAGATACAGCCAGATAAGAAACATCCTGAAATATAAGAAAACTCCTAAAAATATTTAAGTACTAATGAACTCTGGATTAAGAATTTCCTACTCTAGCTGGTCATTAGCTGATAGGAAATTCCTGGACTGAATGTCATTACTGATAAATTTGGAAAATATTTAAGCAGTAAATCAATTAGTCAATTAACTTACTAAAAGTTTAAAGTGAAAGACAAAAGTATAAATGTAAATATGTGTTACCAGGGCTTGGAGATCTATCCAGTTCTTAATATTTTATTAACAGGTGAAGTTTAATAGTAGGCAGGAGCTGATTTTCTCCAATGGTCTGGGTATAGAAGTGTTGTAATTTCTAATGATTGTAATTCTTGTTCTGATTTCAGTACATTATTTGAAATAAACAGTGATGATGTCTTAAATGGGAAAAAAAACCCACATATGCAAATTGAAGCTGATCAAAATGAGGGTAAAAAGTACAAATTATTTAGTGATTTCCTGATCCAGTTTTTGAAACAGTGCTTATATAATCTGTACTTAGGCAAAATTGCTTTTTAAAATGAGTTTAAATATATATTTTTTGAGTGGAAAATTCACATTTACTTTGATTTTAAATCCACTTCACTATGATGGCTGGGGATTTGTTAAGTATGCAAACTATGGAAATGTTCCTTTGTAATTTCTGGGCCTCTCTCATCCTTTAATTGATGCAGAAAGAGAAATTGCTTCCTCTCTCTTTCCTATCAGTTGCAATGAAAAAGGTATGGCTTGGTATGAACAGATGGTGGGTACTCCAAAAGGAAGGCAAGTGCAAGGAAGTTATCATGTATTGTGTTGGATGCCTAGGCCTTCTCTGGCCATCTATGTGGGTATATAGTTCTGTCCCTATAGTTCAGAATGTTAAGTTTAAATGGCTTTCTGCCCTATTTAAGATGAATTTTAGATATAACTTGGTGCATGTCAGGAATATTTTAAACAAGGAAAACATCAGAAAGGATAACATTTAAGTATCCTACTTAGCCGTGTGGCTTTAACTGTGTACCTTTTGATTGTGTGCAATAAGGAAAGGTCTTTATAGTCTGATTCCTATGTATTGTTTCCCAGCTAACCAAATTTATGAGCAGGTTGATAATTTACTGTTCAAATGCATATGAAATACAAGTAATACACTGCCAGGGTGATTCACACAAAATATATTTCTGCTTTGTTTTCTAAAATTAAGATTATTAATATTCTGTGAGAATAAAATGTAATGTTATTATTTTGTTTTCAGGAGATTTTAACAAATATTTTATGCCACATGGAGAATAAATACACACATCTCCACTACAGCTACTGTACATATTTTATTACAATCTTCTATTGGTTTGCATTTTTCAGCCTAGAGTTTGGCAAGCTGGATAACAATGGTTATGCTGATGAAGTTGTTAAGCTAATTAATATATAATATAGTAATAGCTAGGTTTACCTCTGCGCTTCCACACAACTGCCCTGTAACAAGGGCTGTTTGTAAATAAGCATTCATGCTGAAAAAAAATAATTCTGTGAACACAAGTCATTTCAGGCAGAAAAAAAACTAATGCAGCAAGGCTGATGAAAAACGAACCCACCACAGATTTTGGTGTGAATTTAAACTTTCATCCTGACAGGTTTTATCATTGTCCTTTAGACAAGTATAAAACAACATCTGATGAAAATCCACAAAAACAACAATTTATAGAAACTTCTTTAAAATTTTCTCTTTTTTTTTAGAAGATAGCTTAATTCAGGGACCAATGAATTTGTACATGCAATTGAGACAAATTCTTATACATTGGATTTTGAGGGCTCCAGTGGTTGCCACAGTATTCCATGCATCCTTCCTATTCAGCAGACTGTTTAAGTGTATGCTTTAAGACAATGCTTAGGAAATATCAGCATTGCTGGCATGAAAACAATTGATACTTACAATCATTTGCTAAGTAAGTGTACTGCTGAAGTGGGATATTTACCATATGCTAATAGAAATACTTTGAGCCTTTTCTAGTCAAATGTCTAAGCACACAATTTTCACCTTGAAATTTAGAGAGCAATTTGAAGAAAATCTCTTACTCTATTTATTAGTCATATTAATGGGGGAAGGGATGTTAGTTACTTTTTCATAATCATGACATGATTTTATGAAGTGTGTCTTTCTCAGTACTATTTATCGAATATGTTTGCCAATTAATTTTGAAAATTTGTTCAGAATACCTCATTGCAAATGTCAAAATATATTTCTCTATAAGTGTCAGTATTAATAAGTCAATATTTTTTCATTTTTCCGGTCTGACTACAATCTTCAGTGGCATACTACATTTTTTTTTCTGTTCTCTTGTTAGTTGACTTACAAAAAATGGGGTTTCTGAGTCTAAGCACTTGGGTTTTGGAATTCCTTTCTTTGAAATATTTTTTTAAATTTTAGAAGAAAATATAGTTTCTGTGAATATACTCTCCAGGAAGTTAATGTTCTCAAAAAGAGAAGTGTCAAAAGTAAGGAGTGAGGTTTGGGTTTGTTTTATCAAATCAATAACATTAATTCACTTTTTAAAAAATAGTTGCTTCGATTCTAGTGGAATTGTAGCATCCTCACTAAATGGAACTAAAACACTTTCGGGCTTGATTGTAAATGCGGTTTCATTCTGTTCATTTGCGTTGTGTCTGATTTTTATTGTACAGTCCACAAAATCTGTAACCCTGTTTCCATTATTGTACAACATAGAGACAACCAAATCTTTATTTCTACAAACCTGCTAATTATTAAAAGTCTCATCTTGTTTCCAAGATGGATTTAAGATTAAACTATTTTGTGAAAGGCTATATAGGCAAATCTATATAATATATATAAATCTGTGCTTTCAAAAGTGGATTTCAAATGTGCTGTTGCTATGATTCTTTCTTAACATCTACTAAATAGATTATTTTTCCAACAGTTATGCCTTCTGCTCAGGGTTATTTTATTTATGGATTGCTTGGGACTTTTTATTCATAGATGTGTCCTAGATCACTGCAAGAGTAAATCTTGGAGGGACTGTAGGAAAATCGTTGAAAACATCTCCATATTGATTTTCCACATTTTTGTCCACTCGATAAAGGAAGTACAGAAAAGCTTTAGGAAGCAAAGAGGTGCCTACATGTAGCGCGGTGATCAGAATAGTTGAAATCACGAGAACTAAAGTAATTCCCTGAATGAAGGGAATATTTTAGTGGAATAACACGACAAATTCTAGCAGTTGTCTTTAATGAGTTTCTAAGTAAGCTTTAATATCCTCTTTAATACAATATAGGTTGATTTGATAGTCAGATTCATGGCATCATTTGGAATAGCAACCACCCATTTCCCCTAAATTAGGAGCAATTAGGAAATGAGTTAGTGTGGAGTAGAAAAAGTATTTTTGTGAACTTTTTTTGCATTTTATTTATTTCACAACTAATAGTAACTTGTCCCATCAAGCAATTGTGTCCCTCCCATTGTGATTGTCCTTTCTAAATAAAATTTGTAAATGTGCAAGTGAGCCCCATGCTCGTTTTGTATGAGGAGCAGATGTAAACTATGTTTGAGATACTTTAAAATACTTCTATTGTTTCTAAATGAAAATATTTCATCTTTCTAGCAATTAACCTCTTGTACCATTCTTGTTAGTGGAGTCCAATGTCTGTACAAAAAAAAAATCCAGAGAAACCACTTACCAGGCATTGAAATGCAAATGGATGAAAGAAAAGTGGGTTGTAAACCTTTAAAGCAGCCGAGTGAGTTTGGCCCAGTTTTTAAAGCATATTTACATGACTTTAACCCACAAATGCCAGTTTTCAGTGTGGAAAATTAACTTCTTTAACCAGTCATTTAAAAAAAATATTCTCCCCATAACATTGTACTACTAAAAATATGTTGGATTTGATTGCTTATCAGGTTCCAAGTTTGAGAACAGCTCAGATTCGGGCAGCCAGGGAGGTGTCCTGTTCAGGACGGACATGGTCACCTGGTCTTTGACTGTCTTTATCCTGGGCATTTTAGATTGGTGTTTTCCTCTGGGATCTTCCCTAGCTGAACTGAGACTGGCTGGTTCTGGTAAGTGTCTTCAAAAAAGGAAATACATTATAAATACTAGTGAACCAACCTTCTCCACCAAAACATTTTTATCTTTTTCTAAAGGCAGAATTCAGTGTGTCCAAGAGATTTTTCAGTTTTATTTTACTAGAAGTGCTTAGCTTATCATAAAGGTTAGGCTGAAAGTTTTCACCCCAAATACCATTTCACTTTATTTTTTTACTCCTTTCAGTATTCTTTCACATCCATAATCTTGTGCTTTCCCACTGGACCATGTCTGGTGTCCATTATATATGCATTTGTTCAGAGCCCTTGAAACCGGGACAATACAGCTGCTGTCATCCATTGGGTTTTTTAGGTTTGTTCCCATTAACATTTCATTGTAATACAATGTTATCAGAAGAAAAGCAAGGATGATCTTGTTAATTTAAATGGCATTTTGGATAACTTTAAGGTGATAACAAATGGATAAAAGCCAGGAAGTGTAGTGTAAAAGCTGGCATGCTTTACTAGGCTTGTCATGGTGGGCTCAAGCTTGGTGATAGAATATGCAAGCTAACTGTGGTACTGTCTCAGTTTTAAGTTCAGAATGTCTTATTCTTACAAGAAAATCAATTGTATCCTATAATTAAAAATAAGATTTTGTAGCCACAGAGTTTGCCTGGAAAATCTATGGTTCTTTTCTGCATGTTGCACCTTGAAATGTAAGAGCTTCCTCATCTCTGCTGTTGAGGCAGCAAGTGTTCAGTCTCCTAACTCCAGAGCCGAAGAAAGCAGAATAAACTCTGCCTTCTCGTCAAGATTTCATTTTCACTCTTCACTTTTCGGTGTTTGTCTTAATCTTAAATGTGTCATCCAGACTGAAACTGAATGCTTTGTCCTTCATTGCACTATGATTATGCCATGCTCTCTGAGCTTTAAACTAACTCGTGCACCGAGAACAACCTGGCAACCCAGCCCATTTATAACTTTTGCAGCCGATGCTGAATGCCAGGCTGTGATGATACCTCAACGGCAGAACTTAAATGGTTTCTTTGTAATAAGTGGGAATCTTTGGATGAACAGCAGTTGGAACTTTATCTGTGATATAGACACAAGCTACTCTCTTTCACTTTCTCTTTATTTTTACAGATTTAAAAATAATTTTTCTGTACGGTTATAATTGCAGCCTAAAGAACCATTCTAAACAAGAAATTTTCTTTTCATATGTTGTAATAAATCATTTGAATTACAGCTCGGTTGAAAGCAACGAAGCCCTTTAAAAAGCATATTGCTATATATCACAATACCTTTGCTCAGTGCATGAGGGAGCTATGGAAACCTATTCAGTGAGCTACTGCAGTGACTACAGTTCGTAGGAAAGAGTCTGTACACTCTATGTCTAAGACAAAATGTCTGGCTCTGAGTGAAGTTCAAAAGCACGATGGGCACCTTAATTTCTGATAGGATGCAGCTAGTGCTACTAGGTCATAGTCTTATTCAGTGCTGCTGGATGCCTAACGCAGTTTCCTCTCCTGTGGCAGAATTGCTCTCATTTTGGCTTAGGACACCAAAACGACTTTGAGTTTGGTTTTGTTCAGGTACTGGTCCACTGCTTGCACAGCCATTAATTGGACGGTGATGCCTTTCTGGTGACAACAGAGCCCTCCATGAAATCCCAGCCCTGCACATTTGTGGTCCCTGTGCGAGGGACAGCAGTGAGAGGGGGGAAGGTAGAGGATGTAAATATTTGTATTCTTTTTCTGTATTTTCAATTGCTTTTGAATTTAAAAGCTTAAATAAAAAAAATAGAAATCTTATTTTAAGATAAAAATCTTACCTTTCGATACGATCAAATTTAGTCTGTAGAAAGAAGAGCAACACCAGCCTGTGAAATTCTTGCTTATTGTTTCTGTGCTGCTTCTTTCTCCAGAATTTCCTTTTGTAGGAGGAGTTAGGAACCTTCAGTGCCTGTCAGCTGAGGTCTCTAAACAGCCTCAATTCCATCCAGATAGCCTGATTTTCACCAGCCCCTAAGAAGTAACCAGGCAGCGGGTTAATGAAGCCAAGAAAGGGATAGTCTATACTCCGTTGCTGGGCAGTTCTGGTGGTAGAGACCACTAGAGATCTTTCTACAGAGTGTGTTGAAGTTAAAACACCCTGGTCATGATGGCTTTCCAGGGCAATTATTAGTGGAAGCCTTTACAAATGAGCTTTGGGAATCTGTGTATTCTATGTGAGATTCTGGGGGATTTCAGCTTTTTATCACTTCTTAAAATGATTGAAAAATAGAAAAGAGGTATTTCCTTCTTTATGTTTTAGAGAGAGATTGTATTTTACCCTCATTTTCTGAGTGATTATGGATGAATGGGTGTAGCAGTACTTACAGCTCATTGACTTCATGTTCAGGTGAATCCTTGTATATATTGTATATATTGTTCCAAGAGGTAAATATTGACTTACGCCAACAGTAGTCAACAGCACCATTTTGCATGCTCAGTATGGCACTTCAACAAAAAGAAGTGGTAACAAGGACTGCACAACTGCATGCATCCCTGACACAGGTCTTCAGTCAGCTGCTCACAACTGCCTGGAGCCTTAAATCGTTCTTGCAAACTCTGAGACATCAACAGGGTAAAGGAATATGTTTTATCCTCCTTTCCCAATTTTGATTTGTCTTCAGTGGATTTGTTTGCTGTTTCCTCATCCTTCCTTGGAACTTAAATCCTGGAAGAATGATACTTTATATTCTCTAGTTACTTTTTAAAAGTTAGATAATAATTGAGGATTTTTATTTACGTTTGTAAGCTGAATCTATATGTGTAGTTATTTCCAGCTCTAGACATGTGATATTCAAGAATCCAACAAGATTACTGTTTTAAAAAAGAGAGTGCTTTTTTAAAACTCCATGAATAATTAGTTCTTGGACTGATGCTTTATATATTCATCAAGTTTCATTATCATGCAACAACTTTTCATGCCCTGGCAATAGAACAGCTTTCATTACAGTGGCACTATTATACAGTGGTAGTATTCCAAGAAATGAAATATTAGAAAAATGTACATTTGCAGAGTGTATTACAAAAAATCTGTTAACACCCATGAAAATTAGGAAATTCAAAGTTAAGACCAAGTATGGGAATTTCTGAAATAGGCATAATGACAGGAAAACCACTGCATTGTTTTGGTGTTTCCAGCTGTTCCAAGTCTTTCTTATTATATACTTTATTTCTAATCTTGACTGTTTAACTGTGCCTATTCCCCTTTTTAGAAATAACAATCTATCCAAAATAATTCCTGAAAACAAATTTTAACTTTGGTTAAATAGTATATGAGGCCAAATTCATATTACTACTCTCCTTGTCTAAAATTTTCCAGGGAAGGTATTGGGAAACTATTCCTTTATAAAGCAGGCTGCTCTTTCATTTGAAGATCCATGTGCATATGTTTAAACTAAGCCTTATAATCCAAAGCAGGTGAAAGTAAAATATAAAATAAACAATTCCATGAAAATTACCAGCTTACAAAACCCTCTGAGTCTTATCATAAAAATAAATATGGTTATTTATTTCTGTTCAATAACTGGGCACCTCTATATCTGTGTATGGCACAGGTATTATCAGTTACACTGTGGACCTGACAGTGATTGTATTCTGTATTTGAAGCTCCCTTTGGAGTAAATTGCAAATACAAAACACAGAGCACATAAAAATTTGGGTCCACAAAAATCTGTGGCATTAAATAATAAGTCAGAAACTGACTTCACTACCTTTGATATTTTATCTTCCATACCTGATTGCCTTGTTAATCACTGGTCAGTTACCAGTTCGCCCTTCTATTTCACTGAAAATACTTATTATTTTCTGAAAGATTGTACTAAGGTATATTTTGCAAAAGTATGGCTCTTAAAGAAATGCTGTATGTCTATTAACCCAAATTTGTGACATGGACTTTGAAAGAGAACTGACCCGAATGAAAGGAAGTACTTTCTTATCATGAGTGTCACTATTATCCTGTTATGGTACCTCAGCCCTGTGAATTTAAATCAGTGAGAAAACAAAACAATAGTAAAATCTAGCTTAGTCTTCCTTCCAGCTTTAGTTTTGCTTTATGCATTGACAATGTGCCAGCTAAATCACCTTGCATTTATTTAAATGCTTTACAGGTTATCTCAGTCCTAGATTTACTTTTTTTTTAATACCAGGAGCTATAAGAAAAGTCACATCTCTAAAGTTTGACCCCTGTTAGCTGCAATAATATATCCCACAGCCCAATACAGCGAGTTCATCAAAACTGCCTGTGTAACTAAAATTCCCTCATTAGCTTGTACAAGGAAGGTTATTCCTTGTTCTTTAACATTTTAGCACTAATTTTCTGTTTGCCTGTCTATGTCTCAAAACTGAGGAAAGTTTGCGGTTGTAGTAATTGGAGAAAAGGAGAAACCTCCTGCTCCTTTATTGATATAGTCCATAAATATATATATCTCACTATGCAAAACTTACATTTATTTTTCATAACATCTGAAAGTAAATACATTTTAAGGGGCAGAAGAACAGCAGAGCCTTAGGCAGTGGGCAAAGTAAACATCAGGTGAAAGACAAAAGCCTGGAAGAATTGATTATGCCACTTGGCTGCTCTCCTGAGGAAGATAAAAGAGGCCAGGACATGCTCTGCTACTCCCTGCATGTAGAAGTCAGGCTTGGAAACAATACTCTGACATCTCTGCCATGCAGATAACTCCAGCAGGCAAGTCTACTGATTTAACTATTCACATTTTGTATTTTTTGCACCCACTGATTGACAGGTACAGAACACATTCTACCAGCTTGATCTTTGTGTATTGGCTTTAATGAAAAAGAAAGAATTAGGATAGGAACGGGATGAAATTGAAAAGCTAAAGTGATTAAATAAAAGATCAGGATTCCTGAAGACTGGGTATTCCGCCAAGATAATGCAAGGAGAACTTGAGCCAAAGTGTCAGGCTGTACGCACACAGCCAAGGACGCTGGAGGCTGTGTGAACTTCTGCTGTTCAAAGCCTGCTGGGAAACATAACTACCAAATAATAGCACTTTACAGATCTTCAACCTTTGAATGGCTGGGTCACAAACACGGTGTTTCCTATTGTGCTGTAATACCTCCAAGCCAATATATCAACGGAGGGCACGCTGCTTACGTTCGGTTCCCATTAAATATAATGTCAGTTAAAACTCACAACATTTCTTGGTACTGTGCTGGATCAAACTTAAGATACCATGTAATGTTTTGCTGATACAAAGATCTAAATCACAGTCATTATCTGGGAAGGGAAGAACCTGAATTCTATGAGATACGAAGTCCACCCTCCAACAAGAGAAAAAGGAAGGAGCTGCTTTGCACTAGGAAATGCTGGTCCATTTTGATGCCTGTAAATTATCATTTAAACAGCTAGTTATTAGAGCTAACACTATAGGAAGAGAATGGCATAGGTAATTTTGTATCCTTTTGTATGCTGGGAACTCCAAGTGATATGTGTCAAAATGATCTCTGATCCACACCCCAGGCAGATCTTGTCCTTGGAAGAGGTTTTCCTGTCTTGGTCATTCCAGCTATTATAGGATTTTCTTGCAAGAAAACTACTCTGTTCATCATTTTTGGGGTCAAACAGAAAGGATATTCACAGGGGAATATCTTGCTGCAGTTGTAGATAACAGCAAGGCCACGCACGTGGTGTAATCAAGGGTACCAGGTAGGAGCTGCCTGCAGGCTCCTCTCTCCCAATGAGCTGAGCGACTTAATCCTGCGACCAAGGCATTTGTGCAGCACAGCGCAGACCTGCGCCTACTCGGGCTGCCTGCTAGCTGTACACTGGCTGCTAGTTGTACAGCGGTTGCCTGGTCAGGACAGCTGCAGCAGCTGGGTTGGTTTTGTTTTGATCTGAACTTTGCCACTTCTATAGTTCAGAAAGTCATGATTCCTGAAATAAATATGAAACATCAAGTTGCACTGAGCAACAAGAAGTTGTTTATTCTGGAGAGACAAAATAAAATAAAAGGGCAGGGACATTATGGATAAGAAGTCTGCCCAAAATTATGTCACTGTAGCTTCTCCCTGCCTTCTCTGGCTGTCCAATGGCAGAATTAGGATCTGTGTGTGAAGAATCTGGCTATGAGAGCTTCAAAAATAAAAGCCAGTAACAAAATGCAAGACTGTTGAGTTAAAGCTCCTTGCCTCAGTATTTTATGTTCTCAGAGTATGATGATCTATCTGCTGCTCTTAGCCTAGCTTTTCACCTTTCCAGATACACAAGATAGAAATGTTGAGGCTTCCTACAGAAGACAGCATGATCATTTGTAGGCAGGTCTGTGGAGTCCCCTTTACAGCGATCATTCTGCCTACGTCCCATGGCAGCGCTGCTCCCCATGACTTCTGTTACCATGGTCTTCCTCATCCTGTGTGGGCTCTCCAGATCCTCCTGGCTGGAGCAGGAGCCTGTGCACCATTCGGGTTTATAGGTTAAGGAACCTCAGTTAGTTCTCAGGGAATGAGTTCAAGATTAAGGTATTCTAAAGTCCTTCAGTTCTCTACTCTGCCACCAGTTCACGTCACCAGTTTCCTTAAGAAAAGGAGAAATTTTACAGTTCTGCCATTCTCTATTCTGAATACACTTGAGAGGTACACCCTACTTCTGCAAAAACAGCATATTACTTCTGCAAGATATTCAGGCACATGCAGTAAAACATAAATGTGCACAAACTCCATTTCTTGCATTCAAAGTGGAGTTTCAATTGTGTTAAGGTAAATCCAGTGCTATAAGAAGAAATAGAAAAGCTTATAAAATGGAAGTTAAGATCTCTGCACAGGTAAGGAAATTACAAAATATAGTGAGTTCAAAACAAACTCATATGAAAAATTGCACTGAGGAGGAAAGATCATATCAGCTAGGCTACCAATTAAAGACGTTAGTGGCTATAGAAGATGAAAAGTATGAAATGGCCACTATATAGAATAATTACTGGGAGACAAATGATAGGAAAGAAATGGAAAATGAAGAGACTCAAAAAATAATAGAGAAAGGGAAAAAGTATCTAAGATACTTTTTGGCTACAATTGTGGGATTAGGAGAGAGAAGTATATAAGTAATAAAACCAGTGTCTTTTAATCCAGAGGTGATTTACAAAGAGTGAATTTGAATCTGTGGTTCTGAACTCAACATGACATCAAGAGAATTTGCCTCACTGCTGCCTTGTAGACACTTGTAATGTGAAATCTGACAGCCAGAAGACGTAAAAAACAGCACACTGCCTACCTGGGAACTGGGGCCGTGGGCACAGGAGCATACTCCTCTGCTTAAGAGAAGTCTCACTAGTCTTTGATATGTGTTCCCACAGGCAACGACTTTAATATTAAACTTTTCCTCCATAAACTCACTCCATGTTAGGAACATATTAAAGATAAAGGGTGCTGTAGGAAGGTGATTGGTGACCTTGCATTGAATTTAATCTATTAAAGCAGAATTATTTTAGCTGGCATTCATCTTACTGAGAGAATTATTTCTTGGCACTCACTACTGTAGCAACTGAACACATAATGAACATTAATAGATTGTTTTCATCATCATAAGCCTTATGTGAGCTGAGTGAGAATTAGCCCCATTTTGCAGGTGGTGAACTAAGCCCAATCCTTCAACATGATAAACGTGTCCTACATAGTATTGTGTGCCCTCAGCTCCCAGTGGAATTGCAGAGCTGTGAATACCTCGGAGAAAGCTTTCAGACATCCACGCATTTTGTTTAAGTGATTTGCTAAAAGTTCTACATGTGTGGCGTTACTTATTCTCAATTACACTAAAACCATATTACATTAACTGGGCAGGAAGCCAGGGAACACAATCTGAACCCTACAATACTAACCCAGTGTTTTAACCGCAGAATCATTCTTTCCCCTTCAAACAGGCATTAAAAAAATCCAGGATTTTCAGAAAAAATGGATATTGGGATAATGGAATCCATGCCATGCCCTGGCACAAATGACAGCCTGTCCATGAGAGCAAATGAACAGAAGCAGGAAAGTGGTGTGTGGATGCGTGGGTGCATGCATAAGGAAGCAGTAGAAGAAAGGAGTGGCAGGATTGAGAGGGTTTGGAGGTCAGTAATAGCAGAAAGAGAGGAGAGACAATATGTTTATTAGTAGTGCATGCAAAGGAGGCCATTATGGGAGTGAGAACAAACACAGCAAATGGTAAGACATGAGTAAATGTATTGCACATGTTTTAAATTAACAGCTCTTCAGTACTTGGTATCTTATTTGTATCCAGAAGCAGTATATCTCTGGAAAAAGAAGTCATAGGTACCTTAGAACACCACAATAGCTATAAATATAATGCAATTTCTACCAAACGGTGGTTTGGATTTTATGCTTACTGTTAATTGCTCTTTATGACTCGTGCATTATTTCCTTCTCATGTTACAGTGCTTATATTGATTAAGTAGTTATTAAATGTTGAGATATACTTCTTTCTATTGATCCACCACTACCGTAACAGTTGTGCTTGGGGTTTGCTTTTTATTTTATTTATTCCTATCATTCATGGATTTTCCCTTCAGGTTCTCCTAAGTCCTACACAACATCTTCTAGACAACTTATTGAGAGAATACTTGTTAAAAGGATTTCAAAGAGTTGGGAATTAACACCCTAAAATCAGAGGGCATTAAGTAGAGGCTTTGATCTTGCAACTTTGTGTTCTACCACCTTCTCCCACTCCTTTTGAGATCCCCTCCACCTTTGCTGAAGCTAACTACTGCCTAACAAGCAAACAACAAGTTGTCTAAGAAGGAACACATGTTCTCCTCCCTTAAACCAATTTATTTAGCAGTGTCACTTATACATTCATTTATATTAGATGCTGTTTTGGAGAATGCCTTCCAGCTGCCAGGTCTCACCCATTCAATGTTGTATTCCTCTGTGGGAAGGGAAGATAAACTGTATAAATAGAGGCATAGTCCCATACCCATTGATGAAAGAAAGCCAAGTTTTCCTGAGAAAGAGAATATGTTTTACCAGAACAACTCATACTGCTACTCTCAGGCCCATAAGCCCTCATCAAGTGTGTGAAGTTCTTCTAATTTTTTTTCTTTTTAAATCACTATGATATTGCTAAAAATACAAAGCACAGTGGAAGAAGGCACAGGAATGGGTTGACTCAATTACTCCTGTAAAATTTCCCAAGTTAAAATTATCTATTGTATCTCTGTTTGAAGACACCACTGGTGCCTAATACTTTCATTTGGTGTGTCGTACACAGTGATCAGAGACTTTCACGGTGCAGCATCCTCTGTTCAAAGACAGAGCTTTTAAAATGATCCTCACAGATTTGCTGTATCAGATTTTCCGGCAAAAGGATCTTCTGTGGGATTTGTGGTGTGTTCAAGCAAATGTCAAGAGCTGTTATTCACCTTGTGTTCACATTCCCCTCTCTAAAGGGAGAACCAACTACCTAAACTTCTCTGGGTCAACCGCAGGAGAAGTCATAAAGAGCCAACAATCTAACAGTGGGGGAGAAAAAAAAAAGGTGAGCTGATAGACACAGATCACACACTGGGCTGAATAGCAGCTGAGCTGTCATCTAGTCTGTTATACCCTGCAGTCACTCACCATAACTTTTACTCTACATTGGTCATTGGCTACTTACTTTCAATGAGAGAAATACAATTTGTCAAAATACCAGCTTTTCCTGTTAAAAATACCTGTCAGATATTTTGCATGTCACCTCTGGAGGGATTGGTCACTTTCTGAGAGCATGTTGCAAATGCCACTCCAAAGTGATATGGCTTGTCTAATAGCAGCTACCTCTATATTATTTTTGTACAGCAGAAAAATAGTAAAACATCTTTTAAATAATCCCACTCAAGGTTTAAGATTAGTGCTGCAGGAAGCTGTCATGGTGATTTTTATTTCAGAGGCTGAGAGAAAGGGAAAATGATGAAAATTGCTCTGACCTTTATTCCCGGTATAATGGGAGTGGATCATTTCTGTGGTTACTGTATAGAGAGCTTTGATGTTTTAGGATGAAACCATAAGATATTATTCGCTATTCACTTTTGAGAAACCACACACGCAGCATAAACATAACTTGAGTTTAAAGAAAAATGTATGCAGGCACACAAACACACAGACACACACATGGGTCAGCTCAGGTGCTACAGAGAATACCCGTGAGCCGTAAATTGGAAGAATTTGATCTCTTACCTGTATGTATCTTCTCCTGTGTGTTCAGTTTTATCCTCCATGTCCTTTGAGTTGTCTGTTGTTTTAACACAGTGCCAGGTATCAGAATATTATTAAAATACTATTAAAATATTTCTGTTGCTCACTCGAGGGAGAGCACAAGGACACACAAGTGATGGATACAAGTCTAGACACACTCAAGACTAAGTGTTACAAGAACAGTAAGGTTTCTGGCAAGTTAGTTTGACTCTTACAAAATAATTTTTACTGGAAAATATGACTAGGATGTATTTTAGGGACTATATTAGCCAAGATTACGATGTAGTGGCAAGAAGGCAAAGCTGTGAAGGAGGCTGTGTGTGACCAGCCACAGGAATTAGAAGTGAGAGTGGCAAGGCAGTTATATCATGCATATGAAAATCTATGCACACGGTATCGAATACCAGAAAGCAAAAAGCAAAAAAGGCAGAGCAGTGATTCAGTTTGTCGAAAGAATTATATCCATTACTTTTAAAACCTACACAATAGATCAGATGCAAAACAAGGAATGAAACAGTATGATTAAGGCCACCCAGAGCCTAAGGACCTGCTTACATCCATATGGTAAATTTTCAGCTATGGCATTTATTTGTTATTAAGAGCATGTTGTACTGCTGATGTCATCAGATTATTGAGCACTTCCCAGATAAAATTGGTTGAACATGAAGAAATCCTTAGAAAACTTAATGAAATCTATAGTTTTCCCCCATACAACATTATTTCAATAGGATTTGTTTATTACACAGTGTTAATTGGGAGAAGGTCAAATATTCAACCCACTTCTGTTATCATTGTACTCTTTAAGAGCCTAAGGACATTACCAGTCACTACTTAATTGGATTTTCCCTTCAAGAACATTTAATGAAATACTAGGTATGAGAAACTAACAACGCGCAAGAAATTTGTGGTATGCCATGCATCCTCTTTGGATTTGGCTGTGTATGTTTTGATAACAATAATTTTTTTGTTGTTGTTAGTCTCACACTTCCAAGGACCAGAATGTTAATGTTGAAACATTCTGTAGTCTTTCCCCACTAATTTAAGAACATGAGTCATGAGAAAACTCCAAAATTCTTAAAACATAAAGCAAGAATAGGCAAAAATTACTACATATGTTCCATACATAATATTCCCAGCAGCTCACATGCAAAATAGGTTGATTCTCTTCTCTCATCCCATGCTATCAAGAATGACTGGAATGTCTACTTACCATGTGAAACAAAACAAAAAGGTAGGATATTAAGAATCAAAAGGACATACATAGACAAAAAAGACAAGAATGAAGATAAAGTGTGTTTCTCATCTTCCTTGCAATCTCTGACATGTTTTTTAATGGCAGTATGAATTGATCTTGAAATTTATTATGTCAAATATTTTTTTTAACTCAGTGATCAGAGAGAAGTAGCTTTTTTTCCACTAAAAACAGATGACTGTTCAGTGGCTGAATTAACATTTCTGAATACAAAACACTGCATATTACTTGAGCCAGTGAAGTATATGTGACTTAATATTATTCAACAGACTAATTATGGAGAAGAAATCCAACCAAATAAACTAAATTAATGTCAGATCTTAAAACTAGGGAGAAATGTTTTCCTTGCATAGTTAATCCTATACTGGATTTGACTTCGGGCAGTAACAGAAGCAAACCCTCTAGGTAATCATCTTCACAGGAAAACAACCCAACCTCAGAACAGGGATACAAAACCAAAGGACTTGCAAGCTGTGCTACTGTTATAGATGGACTTAATAAGTTCAGTTGGTTGAACAGATAAATGAAGGAAGTCACAGCATCTGCTGAGAACTTTTGAAGAGTTTAAATAAACACCTTGTGAAAAGTTGCTCTAACTTACACTACTTTTCCTAACCATTATGTAAGGAAAATATCTCCAAGCCCAGCTTTATTATCAAGCCCTCAGATTAAAATAGCCCTAGAAAGTCAAATGTTTTTTTCTTGAGCAAAGATAATACCTGCACAGCTACTGGAGCCAGGCTCTGTATTTGTACAAATTCACATTCTTTACTTCTTGATAAATGTACTGCAATGTTTATTTAAAATATGTTGATTGGCACAGGAATAATGTGTGGATCCATCGTTTCGTCTCTCTCCAGTGGTACTCTTTGTACTAATACAAAGGAGGAGTGTAAATCATGTTTAGTTGGGAACCCTGGCTACAGATATAATTACTGGAGTCCAGGGCTTCGTGGTTCACAACTGGTTTTTTTGCAGACTTTGATCACTAGAATGTTTCACTTTGTTGTGTACAAAGTTACCTGAGGACGGGTCTTACAGTATTGTCTGAGAAGTACTAGAGCTTAAAAAAGTATTTATGAAATAAAAATAGGCAAATTGTTGGCACCGCAGGACTGTTTGGTAGTCCGTCTTGGCTGCACTATTCGTGCTCCCAGCCTGATGTGGCTTCTTGCACTTGTTCTTCCCTTTCCCCTTCAACAAAAGGCTCCAGTCCTTCACTTACACTAGCTAATCCATCACAACTTTTCCTTTTTTATTATTTTTTAATATTTTCTTGCACATATCTGGTTAATGGTGTGGACACACAAATGGTCAGATCAGTAGGACTGGGGAATTGGCAATGTGTGATAGCAACGGCAAGAATGAGCACAGAGCATGGCAGGGGCGGAGATCCCTTAAACTGATTCCCATCTGGCCTCTTCTGGTTCCCAGTTCTCATTTTCTCTTTGGAGAAGCAAGTGTAATCTGTGGCTAAAAAAAAAAGACTGTTCCTCACCCAAAATCAGTCATAAGGAGGAATGAACAATAGAATGACTGGGGATTCAGGCTCCTGATGTTACAACTCTCTGCATTGCAGTTGAAGACTGGTCTTAAATAATCATCACTCATCCATTAGACCTACATCTAAGCTAAAGAATGCTCTTAAATATTTGGTTAATAGCTCATGCATTCAACACGCATCAGAATGGCAGAATCGCTATGGGCAGATAGCAAGGAAAGGAAGGGTTCAGCTGAATTGCCCGTAACTGCGCCTCTCCCTACCTGATGGCTGCTACACACAAGGAATGAAGAGATTTTACTGTTCCGCTTTTTGCTTGCAAATAATTTTGTCTAATACCATACCTATGTAATTATTGAGTACAATTTGTCCTGAAAGGCCATGTCTCAGCCCTGAGTAATGCTGTGAAAAAAATTAAAAGATGGGAGAGAAAAGCTCTTTTTTCACCCTCTTTGTTCTGCATTTGTATGAGGATGAAGTAGGCTGCACTGCAGAACAGTAGTTTTGTCACAAAAGATATCTTAGCTGATAAAAAGAAATAACCTTGTCACCTTCTGTATCCTTTGCTGAAGTTAACATTATGTCATTATGCTTCTGGTATTTTACAGTGAGACACTGAGAAAAAAATAACATTTCTTTTGTCTTTTTATTTTTTGTCCTCATCCTCAGAGCCTTGAACTCTAGGCACAATGTGGGCCTTGAATTAAACATCTGCTCTCTCTGGATTTTAGACATTTGCACCTTTACTAGGGACTTCAGCATGGGAGTGTAATCCTGTTCTTGCTAACACTGGTGTAAAGTAGGGATTATTACAATACCGTAAGTGGAATTACTCTGGTAGAAAATGGGGGTAAATGGGGCTCTGGATTGTCCACAGACTTTCAGACAATTGGAAAAGATGTTTCAGTATGTCCTCCAATTACTATTAACAAAAGTGCTCTTCTCCACATAGCCATTTTTCTCAAAGTGCCAATTTCTTTTGAGCTCTGCTTCCCATTAAGACTTTTCCTGAATGAGGGCAAATGAGAGTGATGCTCACTTTCATCAGCCAAGCAGTACTGGAGGACTGGCCTTGCTATTACTATGCACTCACAAGCAGCTCAGAAGCAATTGCAACACACTTGGTTGTCTAATTTGAAACTTTGAAAAAAGAAATAAAAGGTTTTTTAAGGCTCAGCTCAGTAAGAGAATAGTCTGTGTAGCAGCATTTAAAACTTTCAAGTGCTTTTTAGAACAAAACTCTTGAGAAGAGCTTTTTCCTCTGTTCTCTTCTCCAGCATCCAGGATCTGGTGTGTTTCTCCTGCGAGAATTCTTAACAGCAACAGATATCTTAGAGGTAAGGTAAGACTTGTGGGAAAATTGTTGGCCTTGATTGTTATTAACATGCCAAGATTTTACAGCAAAAAGCAGACCTGGTCTTGGTAGGTGGATGAAGGAGAATGTTGAGATATATAGAAATAAAACTGTGCTGTAAAACAAGCTGTGAGCTTTGAACAGCAATCCCAGTCTGGCTGACAAATTAAATAATAAAGTTCTGCACTGAGACCTCTCGGTGAAGTAATGAGTTAGATCCATTGGCTCCTGTCCTTCCTGAGCCTGGGAGGAGTCTTGCCAGCAGCCCGTGAGCCCAGACCTAACAGGGGCGTTCAGAGCTAACCCAGTGTCAGGGCCCTGGCAGCCAGTTTAAACTAAAACAATTTGCACCTCTGTGATATAAAATTTCTATCAATTTAAACTCCCTTATATATGTCTAGATTAAGAGTGACAGAGTCTAATTTAGGTAATTTTATTAATCACTTCTGAGTCAAACTCTATATCTGTTTTCTAAGGGAAATTAAGTAACGAGGATGTCCTGTTCATATTTATGAGGGATTTTCCTCTACCTCAGAAACATATCCTCTGGTTTACTGTGCCTAGACAGCTTCTCAGAAGAATGCAGGCCAAGAAACTGTTTACACTGGGATGCACATAGCTCTCTTTACTTACATTTAATTTTTGTGTCAGCATATGAGCAACTGCCATCTGAGGAATACCCAGCACCAGCCTTCTTGGACTGGAGTGAAGCGTTTGCATGCTCTGTACCTCACCCAACAAAGCCATGTCCAGTGGGGAAAGAATATGCATGTAATGGAAAACCTTACCATTTATTGCGAAGTCTGTGCTTTATCAAGTCTTATGTATTTATTCGTACAGTTATTCCAGTATTTTTTCTGCTTATAGGACAGTTATTCTGCATCCGGTCTTATCAGAATTCATGAACAGTACTGGTTGGAAAAAAAAGATGACAGACAAATTCTAATATAGTTTTAATGCTAACATGAAGATGTGCTACTAAAACAAAACAGTTACTCTAAATTTATGGGAAATTTTCAGTAAAGAAGAGCTGAGTCAAAAGGCCTGAGACTGAGGCAATCTGATTTCTAAGTGGCTTTCATTTACTTTAGCCATTGTGCTGAACTTACTGTTATGGCTTAGATAAATAAAAATTGTTTGTGTGAGAAAATATTTACTGTTTTGCATCCCTGTGTCTTAAATCCTCTTTGGTAAAAAAATCTGATGGAAATCTAGAGTAACTTTCAGTGTCTACAGAGATTAAGGCTTTTTCATCAGGAAATCTCAAAATGCTACACAAAACCCACAAGTAATGGCTTTGTTTTTAAGGGAAAAATTGATAGAGAGTTTACTAAGGCCATACAGTTGCAGATGAGTAGAAGTGAAATCTTTATCTGAAGCTCTATCCACTTGGTATTTTTTCCTCTTACTCTCTTTAAGTTCAGTATAGGTAGTGTTCATATATATGGCATACATTGTATAGGTACAATGATCTGGTCAAGTTTAGCCATTGTGAGTAGAGTATGTCTCTGCATAATGATTACAAAAATGATGATCTAGCTTTCATGCAAAAAAAAATCCAACTAAAACCCACCAAAAATCCCTCCAGGCCTGTTTGAAGAATCACTGCCTTCACTGGCGCCCTTTGAACTTGATTAGTTTTTTCCCTTTTCCCCTCATCTCTTCTTATTAACTTAAATTTGAAGGAAATTCCAATGTTTTGATTGTAGCTACTGTAGGAATTGGTTAAAGGAATTCTAATTACACCTAGTTGCAGGAAAATGTTTTACAGAATCTTACCCTAAAGTTGAGTATGTCAGAGCTTCAGCACTTTGTCAGAGGTTTTATACACTCCCAGTCAATGTTGCAGTTTTTCTGCATCAGTGGTGGGAGCTGGTGTTGGCAGGGGCAGGAGCGTGTGTGCGCTGTCAGGGTGCTGCATGGAGCTCCCTCGCCATTCAGAGGTGGCACATGGGTGTAGGATTATTTTCAAATTAATAGGATCCAAACAGCTGGTCAAAAGATGATGAAATCAAAAGTTTCAAAGATGCTTTCACATGAACTCTCTTTTAAAATAGATATCATTTGCGTGAGGAGAGCATGTCAGGTATTGATTTTTTAACTCCAAAGTTAGCATAAATACTAAATTATATTGCTTGGTATTTCTGTTTGATGGGCAGAGTGGCCCCTATGTGCCAACCTGACATCTTCAAATTATCACATTGCTTAGTCATTTTCTTTAAAGTATTTCTAAATATCATTTTTTGTTGTAATTGTGTCTAGCAGTTAAGATGTTAGGCTTGCAACAGAACTTTCTATCAGGGAAATTAGCATTTTAGTCTTAAACACTTTTCATGTCACCATTTTAAAGAAGTGGAGCCTGTTTTAAGAAAGCAATGTTCACTGTCTGAAGGAATCTGATCTGGTTCTGATTGCTACTCTTCAAAGTGTAGAAATGCAGAAATACCCTGGAGTAGGATTAAAAATAGACAATATTGCTGGAGTGGTTTTGCAGCATTGCTTAAGTGGATTTGCCTCATCTTGGAGGCTTTCTTGACCTTACTTGGTGGCTCCTTAATGAGTCTACTGGTAAAACTTTCAGACAAGACTGACTGCAAACAGCCTCCATAGAGCTGCAGAGCATCTTTGATGCTCTAGTTTGTCTACTTGACTCTATTCATTGTGCCTCCTCACAACACTGTGCCTAACTAACCTTGAGAAATGTAATTATACACTCACTGTTGATTAGTAAGGATCCATATTTAATTATATGTAGTGTGCTCCACTCTTAAACTTTTAGTTCTTTGTTCATCCACATATCAGGTCAGATTGCGGTTTACTTTCAGCCACTGCAGTAATCATAGGAAAATGAGGTTTCCCCCTTCCTTAAATTGCTTAGGGAAGAGACTTATTTCCTGCTCCTCTAGCTGCGTGCAAGCTATCATCCACCCGTTGGTACAGAAACGTGACCAGTCATTCCTCATTGAAGGATTTTATTTGTATTTTTTGCAATTAAAACAGTTCTTCTGGCAGTGCTTTGAGATCTTTGCATTGAATCTGTACTGTGGTCTCTGGGGATCATGTCAGTTAAATTTGGACCTATTGCCATAGCAGTTTTTGTATTTTTAGTTCACAAAAACTGTTAAACTAGTGGTATAAGATTATGTGCTTGAACAAACCTAAAGTCTTCCCTAACCAGTTACTAATTATTGCAAAAATAAACTTTTCCAGTAGAACAGGAACATATAATTAAAAACTCCTGAATACTAGCTTTAGCATACTACAAACTATCGGACTTTGCAGACAGTCTCCTTAGAAGTAATATGCGGTGGTTTATTTCCTGTTGAAAAAGGAACCATGCACAAAATAAACCTTACTTTACAATACCTTTCTCAAACCAGAGCCTAATTGAATCTTCTTTTCAGGGCAAATCTAATCTATGATCCTTAGAGATGCAGATTGCAATTCTTGCTTCTGAATCTGCATCCCCTCGTGCTTTTTTCTTCTTTTTTTTTTATTAGTTCAGTGAAGAAGAATTAAAACCAGAGGACCTTAGTCTCTAGATCTGGTTCACATATGCTCTGAATTGGAAAAAAGGCCATGACAGCAACTCATCATTGCAGTAGTCCCAAAAGCCAATCCTTCCACTAGACTGCACGTTGGCACTGGAGTACGTGCCTAGACCCTCTCCAGTCCCAAACATAGCTAATTGCTACTGATAATTCAGGGTCAAATTCAGAAGCATCAAACTGGGTGCTAAGGGAATTAACTCAAGATGAGAGAAAATTAGAAAGTCTGTCCCCAGAGATCATCTCTATCTTTTTGCTGAAATAGCTTCAACAGACTTTGATGATGATTATATTTTTTATTATATTTGTAGGAGTATCCTTGCTTGCTTCTGTCTTTATATGATAACCTCATAGGAATCAGGGTTCTGCATTGTGCAGAAGCTGCGCAGCCATGTTATATTCCTCATTATCACTTGGAAGCTTTGGTTGCTACCAAGGCAGAGCCGGGGAGAGTAAAAGGAAAATCAATGTGTCCTTGGAAGACAGTGTTACTAAAATACTCTCCTATGCAGAAACTGTGACATGAAAATGTACTGATGAGTTCATTGCTTAGTGGGGCTATTTCTGGGATGTTTACACTCACCTCTTCCACAGAGTTGTGCCTAGTGTAAGCAACTCATTTTGAAGGTTTGCTTAAGATAGAAGTGCAGTGTTAAGCACCAGAAGCATTTTCCTTCAAGTATGGCTATACTCCAAAATAAAGTATTTCTGAGTAGCTCGTTTGTGCGATAGAGCCAGTCAGTAATATGCTTTGGGAGCTGTTTGGATCCAAGATGTTGTAAGTGGAGGAACAATATCACCGGAAAGCACTTTTAATGGCAAATGGGCTGTGTGAATTCACAAAAAGAAAGAGATTGTAAGGGTAGTGTACATATCAGATTCAAAAGCATATCAGAGTAACTCATAGGGCTATAGCAAAGATTTACATACAGTAGTGTTCTGTTTATGTTATGAGCATCCCTAGTAAGCTGTAAGACTACAAAGCATGACGCTGCCGTGACTGAACTGAGAATGAGATGCTCATCTTGTAGTTGATAAAGGACATATAATAATATCTCATGTTAAAAATAATAATTTATAAAATACAGGATCACTTATGTTTTTCCTTCACAGTGAACAAAAACAGAATGAGAAAAACAGTTGTAATCCTAAGGCTTGGTCATTCTCTTAGCAAGAACTAGCTCTCCCAATCTTCCAAGCTGTCTAGACCAACAGAAAAAAAAAACAGACTGTGAAAACTTCTTGAAAAATAACTTCTAAATACAGTAAGTAGCCAGTGAATTTTGAATAGGTCTGCAAAAAGAAATCTGTAATATTCATATATCAGAATATGGGTTGAATTAAATTAAATATTTTTTATGTTAGGAATCAGAGGCTAGAAAGACATTGATTTATAGTCAGGATATGTGTTGCTGGCATTGTAAAAGTATAGTCTCCTGCTAGTAAAAACTTCTGATTGAAATCCTCATTTCTCTCAACACACGTGTCTATGTAAGCTAAACTGAATACTGTACTGCAAACACCAGACTGAACATCAATGTTTTCCACTTTGTAGTGAGCAGGGAAGAGGAGAGTCATATACTTATATTTCTTTTGTTCTGTATATTTTTTATATCTTTGAAATTACTGCACGTCCATTTTTTGAAAAATCTAATAAACATAAGTCCCACATGGGGCTATTTTAATACCCTAAATGTCAAATATCCTCCCCTACCAAAAAAAAACCCCTGACATTTGAGACCTAACTTTTTTCCTCAAGCTATATGCATGCATATACAAATAAGTAGTGGGTCGTATTAATACTACATCTGATTCTAGTGTCATATGCCTGTAGCCGCATCATAAATTGCCACTTTACAGCCCATTGTAGCTATTTTGCAGGTGATGCTTAGCCACTGCTTATATGTAAATCTTACATACAGAACTACTGTAGGAATCTTGCGTAGTCATTTACAGTGTTGCTTGTGTTTTCGATTAGAAAGTAGTAACCCCTGCCTAAATGGTAATGTCAGCCATTCAGATAATGCTTAGCTAACTAAATAACTACTCAGTGTACTGTTATGACGATGTACATTTTAAGATAAATAAAGTTATAGTTCACGAAGTATGCATTTAGCAGGAATATGGCCAAAACCTACACCCTTATTTGGTTTTGTAATTAAATGTTCTTGAATCAGATAATGTGACAAATCCAAAAAATGCCTGAAATAAGGAATTTTGAAAGACAGAAAGAGGGGTTAAAAAAAAAGTAGAGGGCAGTGCATCTGGATTTGGACTCATCTATCATGTCTGGATTGACAGTTACAAATGTGAGACTATGTCTTTACTTTAAAGAAAACTTGTCCTCTTTGGTGAGTCTATCAAAGCTCTAAGATTCATGGTTGTTCTGAAACAAAGAAAATAACTTCTGGGAGCAAAAGTTCGGATTTCATGGGATTTTAAAACATTCATCTGACTTTCAGTAGATCCGCAAAAACATTAAATAGCAGAGGAAATCACAATGAGTCTCCTCACTGATATTTGTCTTCGGCAGCTCTGCTCCAGCTGCCTATTAGGTTAATGCATACCAAAGCAGTGCTAACAAGGCCCAGCTAAGAGACCACTGTTTCATGTTAATAAAAGAGGAGGAGGAGGAGTGTTAGAATGTGAGAGTCTTCTGCTGTAAACTTGCTTGATAAATATATGTACTAGATGGGGAAACTGCAGTCAAATTGTGTTATTTTCTAGCTAGCTTTGCCAGTTAACCAAGGCACACTTATGTCCTCCAGCAACAATTCATGGTATGTATTATATCCTGTCATTTATGTGGCCTCAGAAAGTCTTTAGACAAATCATGGCTGATATGGCAGAGAATCTGAAAAGACTGGATGAAGGAATCAACTTTTCTGCACTCAGTACATAATGGGGAACCTCAGAGCTGAAGAAACCATCTCAGATGGATCCCTGCTGATTATAAGAAGTAGCAGCTACTCTGCAGGGATCATCACTTGGTCCCTCTTGTCAGCAGCAGTGGTGCCTAGGAACCCTGATGGTCCTTGACATGAGAGAGAACTTTTATGTTGTTGAAATAGTGTTGTCTCATGAAAACATCATGAGGAAATAGGGCAGGGATATAGAGAAATAGGGTAGGGAAAACCTGAAATGGTGCAAGGAAGAAAGTTCTCTTCAGGAGGATGTTTGCTTTTGGACAGTATTGAGAAGAAAAAGAGAATAAAATAATAGGACAAGCATGTGTAGAGGAAGCACTTGTTATCCAAGGCACTTAAAGAAAAAAGTGAGGGAACTCTGGTTCCTTTAATAGTTCAAACAAGAAGGTTAAAGTCCTGGTCTGTATTCCTGGACGATATCTCATTACACTAAAATGAAGGACGCTATTTCCCTTGATAAGGAATAGTTGTATCAAAAATTACTTTGGACTTGGACTGTGGAAAGAAAATAATGTGCATAACCTAGTCAACACTTTATGTGAGGGGACCAGAAGCCCTCAGATAAACATGAAGGCATAAAGAAGACAAAACTACATTCTCTGAAGAAAAAGCTGCAAGGATTGACATGATATTTAATTTTTTTTAAGTCTACTAAGATGAAATAACAGTGGGATATAGACTGGAAAATTTTGTGGCACAATTGAGTAGAAAAGCATGAGTTTTGTCAAGTATAATATGCCTGGGAGCTTTCATATTATTCAGATTATGTCAAATGCAGAGCAAACAGCATAAATGCTGAGCTGTGAGAAACTCTGTGTGAATAAATATGTGCGTATCACACTTTAGACATAAAATATTCATATATTTCAATGCTAATTCTTCCCTAACTGGACTATTTCCTGAAAAAAAAAAAAAAAAAAGGTATTTTTACAGAAAAGTCACTGGCTACAAGTTATACTTCGTATTATTGATACAGACAGTGGCTAGAAATACTAACTAGCCCTTTTTAAAACTCTGTTCTCGTTTAATTGTGAACCTTCACATTACAGGGTGATAATTGCAGAAGCAAACTTAGCATGGAGGCAAACAGCGTTTTTCCTGCATCATTGCGGGAGCTGGTTAATAGCGTGAAGCTGGTTGACATTCAAGTCCAGACTCTGAATTTGCTGTTGTCTCAGAAGGAGCTACAGATTAGCTTTTAATAAAGAATAGGTCAACTATGACCAGCTTTAATTGAAAAGGGACAGCCAAAGATAATTTCACATGTAAGACCAAGGTTTCTTTTTTTGAACAAAAGAAGAGCTCTCACTTCCTTAAGTGCCCTTAGTGCTGATGGAGAAAGCCCAGCATTTTCAATCCCTCTGATCAGGCCCAGGGCTAATACTAAACCAAAAATTATGTATATATACTATTTTTATTGGGTATTTTGGTTATTCGCAGCACCATGGACTGAGAGAGACAGCTCACCCGTTTCTAAGGCAAGTCTGAAGAGAAGAAGCAATTTTAATCAATGTGCAAGCATTGCTCAGCTCCTCCGTCATGCCCCAAGGAAGCACACATGCAATGCAAGGATCTGATTCTGTGCCTCCATTCCTAGATCTATACCTTTGGAATTATAATCTTTAGGGATAAATAATGGTCTTTAAACTTGTGGAGTACTGTGATAATGGAGTGATACTAGAAAGATAGCTTTAAAGAGATAGGTGCTCCAAAGCAATCTCTTCCTAGGGGAAACAGCATGCACCTTGCTGACATTGCAATTACCTAGCACTGCCCAAGCCTGCCTTCGCTTGCTTTTATGCCTGCTGAATTCCTCTGCCATGTTATTGGTATACACTTACCTTGATTAGTTCAGTTCTTTCTTGTGTGGCATTCCCAAGCAGCTGCATTCCCTGTGGCTTTACCTATCTTCTAAAAAGGATAGCACTGGCTCTCTTGTGAGCTCCCTATTTATTTCTCACTTGCACTTCGTATTCCTTGAGCTTTACACAAACCTTGCCCCAGGAAAGTTCATTGAATGTTTTCTTTCTCAATCATCCTCTTTATTTTTCATACTCATCTTACAGATGAATTTTCATTGTGTCTCTGTGCAACTCACCACTTGTGGTTTGTGACACATTTTTACTGCAGTTCCTGACATCTGAAACTGATTCCCTATAGTTCTTTGCCTCATAAACTCTCCATCTTCTTCCAAATCTCAGATGAAGATGTACCTTTTAGCACTTGCCCATATATCTTAATTTTCTCTTCGCAGTTTTTATTATATAACCCATCAATTTTGTTGCTAAATTGTATAAAGTATTTAGGAATACGTGGTATATTAATAAATAAAAGTTATATAAAATATGGCTGAATTATGTTGTCCAGATTCTTCTTATTCACATTAGTTGGAAAAGAACGCCATAATTTTCCACAGAATTACACAGATACACTCCGGAGTCAGTGAAAGAATCTAGGACACAGTATATTTTATGAGAAGACTTGACAGCAATCCTAGGTGCTATGCAATGCGCCAGGGGCTGCTCACCTGCGTGGTGAGCTGCTCTAGATTGAGCAACAAGCTGGTCCAAGGTCAGGAAATTGCCATGGCAGCAAAAAGCCATGTTATAATAAGAAACAAGCCAAGTGAAACAAATCTGGTGCATAAATTCAGCATTTTGCTTACTGTCTTCAGTGAAAAATCTTCTTTTAGCCCTTGATACTTTATTCTCTGCTGCTCCTTATTGATACAAAGCATTAGGGTACAAATCTCATCTGCACAGGAGCAGCAGTCTGTCTCATCTTCCATCCTTGATCACTCTAGGTCCATATAAAACCTCCCAAGCTACAGGGCCAACAGAGCTGCAGTAAGGTTTTAAAATCACTTTAGGGTGCTTACCTCAAATGAGTTTTTCATGCCGCTGCTCTGAGGCTGAGTAAGTCAGAAAACAGAGAGTGCATATGCTGCCCTCAGAGGTTGTCTCACTGGCAAAGAAGTCAGGCATTGCTAATTACTGAAGTGCCTCACTGCGTCCTTTGGCTTAGGTAACTAAGGGACAGATCCAAAGAGACCACGGGAATCAGTGGGAATTTTCTGCCATTTACTTCAGCAGACTTGGGGTCAGGCCTTTGTTACAGTGTTCCAAAACGTGCTTAAATAGCCTTCGAGTTTCTGCTGGTCTCATAAACTGTACCAATTGTTCCCAGATGCACAGTGCAGAAAATAATTTTCCTTTTTTGTGAGATTTCAAATACAAACAGCAAGCAATATGAGAAGTCTGTGGGCAGCTGGTTTGACTTTTGTCCTAGAAACTCCAGACTGGCCATGCATAACCTTTTGTGAATAGAAAAAATAACAATAATTCAAATTGATTTGGAAGTGAGTGCAGTCAAAAGGATTGAAACTGGCTGAAAAGACCCTGTCTTGGAAGGAACTTCAAACGCCACTGAGGAGAGAAATAAGAACAGAGAATGGAACTATGAGCAGAAAATTATAAAATGAAAATCAAACCAGAAAAGAAAAGTTAATAGATCTTCATCTAAATTCTGTCTTCATTTGCACCTTATGAATTTCCTTTGTTCCCAATCTCCTCCTCTCTTGCAGATTTTCAATAGGCCTGGTAAGGCCATTGGGTCCAGTCAGGGTGTTGCTGTTTTGTCTCCGTGCCACTGGGAAGTGTGTCAGCCTCAAAGACTTTGAGATTACTGCATGCGGTCTGGAAGAATACGCCTGAGTTTCTCACAGTCTTCAGGAAAAACAGATATCAATGATATCTACATGTCTGTTCCTGTATTATCCTTTTTCTCAGGACATGCTGGGAAGGAGACAATTAACATTATAGAGGCAAATGGGGATCTGGCATTTCCTAGCTCAGTGAGGGATGTGCACTAATGAACTTCCAAATAGCCTCAAAATATTGATCCTGAAGACTGAAGAGAGAGAGAAGGCAGATTTGTTAGTGTAACACTGGATGGAAAAGAGTTTAAATTTAGTATTAAGAGTATTAAAACTAAATATCACTTCCTATCAGAAGGGGAAGTGTTTCCCTTGGAATTTGTTAAAAGACCTATTTCTTGAGATGCCTGAGAAGCAGTGGAAGATAAGTGTACTGTAAGAGGCAGTCTTGCCTTGGCAGGAGGAAGAACTAGGTAACTTTAAGGTCATATGTGTCTAAAATGAATCCTGTAATGATTTTAATGGAATGGAGCTAATATAATGTCAGCAGCTGAATTCATCACTTCACTGGAGGATCAGTACTTATTTGAAAGTGTTCACACAGTGATATATTTAGAAACCAACAACAGCCTAGTTTCAGCTGCTTGTCACATATGTAGGATGGGTGCTAGATACAAGTGACATGGATTAAAAATAAAAAAAAAAAGAGGAGAGGAGAGTTTAAGCGTGAGCCACAGAGTCCCTGTGTTCCTCTCTTCCGTGGAAAGGTCCAGGAGCCAGAAGAATCAGTTGAGATCTTGTCAAACTCATTTATTTCAGGGGTTTAATGAAGCCTAGCTACCAAACTTACTTCAAGGAAAAGGAAAAAAAAAAAAAAAGCTAAGGAGCTAGCCTTCAATTTGCAGTTATAAATTTGAGCTGCTATATCTGGGACATGTGGTTAAACAATTAGTGATACAAAATGTATCTGCTTCTGTATCTAGTTCATTTTAGATAAAACAATCTATAGCCAAAATTGATTTATGGGACTAAATGAAGCAATTATGATCAGCCCACAAAATATCTATATGCATGAAAATCCAGTGCGTACAAAAGTAATTAGGTAAGCCACCAATCCAATATGCTGTTAGACATACTGTACAAATGAGCGACATAATTGTTCCGTGGTACTGGTGTTAAGCAGAGGTAAAATAGGTTAAATACAGGTCCAATGGCTTGCTGTGTATTTTTTATTCAGGCTGAGTTTGCTCTGACTTCATTTGAGTATGGTGGTATACACCCAGTGTCACAGGGAGCAGCAACAATTTACTAATATTTGTTTGCTAGTTTAAACATTTGTTGGTTTGCTAGGATGGACTTAGAAAGAAAGAGGAAGGAAAGACTGAGGGACTGTTTGTTTGGGGAAGAAAATGCAGACATACAAATTAAAGGACAAATAGGTAAACACGTCATCCAAGTTGATTTTCACATCCATTTACCCATCCCAGTTGTGCCTGGTAAAATCAATACAATTTACTTTTTATTTTGCTAGAAATAGCTGCCTGTTTCTTTTTAAGCAACCACTCTGAAACTGCTTTCTCTCCTGTATGCTTTTTTTCCCCCCCTGATCTGCATTTGGGGTTGATAATCTTAGAAGTTGAGAAGCACAGACTCAGATGCTGTTCTTCTCAGTCTTAAAAAGCTTGTGTATCCCATTCTTCCCCTGAAAACAAAAAAAAACTCCAGGGGTTTTTATTATGGATTGCGAGGTGAAGCAAGCAATTACACCAGCCATTTAAGTCCGTTGAAAGACTCTAACTGGCGGGTCTAACATGACTGTAGTGATAATGGAAGAGGCAGGAAGGTTCTGCAGACCAACCCCACAGTGGAGATGTGCACCAAGGAGAGTGCGGGAGACCAAGAGGGACAGACAGTGCCTAGATAAAATCAGGTGCCTCGGGAGTGGGAAATGCGGGGTTGGTTCAGATATGAATAGCAAGTCTTGTTGCTTTTGTTATTGCAGATGTTGCTGTTGCTGGGTTTTACATATTCTTCACTCTTTATGCTTTTTTTTTATTTTTATTTTTTATTTTTCCTGAGAAAAACAGATATATATCACATACACATTTTGAAATGTGCTGCATTCATAAGCCTCTGAATGACAAAATACATGAAGAAATCTAACACAAAAGATGAATTGTAAAAAAATAGTGATGCATAAAAACAGAAAACAGAAGACTGTAGATTAAAATCCAAGAGGTGTTTATAGAACTGAGTCAACAAATCATCTTGAACACATTCATACATTTACTTTAGGCCTATCTATAATTCAGTTTCTAGATGGTTTGCCTGAGTATGTAGGGACTGATTGCCCTCTTGCTTATTTGTTTAAATCAGGAATATCTTCGGTGCATTTACTAATATAACAGTGACATAACAGAGAGATGAGTCAGTCACAGAAAAAAGTTATATAATGGTTTTTTTAAAAGATATGCTGTAGTTTACTGCGAGGAAAAAGAATTTTTTTATAGGCTCTCAGCAAAGAGGTGAGCAAGTTGGACTATATACTGGGGACCAGTTCCTCAGTGCCTCGGTCTTGATCTATGCTGTCAAAAGATCTGCTTGGGGATGTCAGTCACCGAAATGAGCACAAGGCAGCAATCTCTCCCAGTGATGCTATTGACTGGAATTTGCGCTGGCCCTGTGCATGCCAGCCAGTGGTTATTTATACAAGATGTGAGAGCCAGAGCCATCCTGTTCTCCTCATTCCTGGACTCACATGCAAGGCATCTACTGAACCCCCTTTCTACAACTTTCACATCCACCATTGCTTTCACGCAGTTAAGAAACAGAAGTGAAGCCGCATGATAGACTTGATCTCCTACAATTATTTGCCAATCTTTTTGGAGCAAGGGAGATCAAATACAGAGAACAGCTCTTATTCAGTCCACATGGTTAAACAAAATTAACTTTGGACAATTAATGCATTTGAGGAAATCATGACTTGCATGCGGATGGTCCCACAACCAGGAAATGAGACTAAATAAATGTGATAAATTATTCCTTGCAAATGAGTCATTCAGATGTACTTTTGCATGCATTGCATTGAGCGCTATCTGGAGCAATCAGTGAGGAGGAGAATAGAGGGACTGTTCCCTGGCAGACAAGTAAGCAGAGTGTCCATCCTACCCCATCCAGGAACCATCTAACGGTAGGTCCCAGCAGCTCCCATTATCTCCCAGCTACTGTGGTGCTGATGTCTTATTGCTGGAAAAGGTTTCCACAGTGATGAGGGGACACCACTGTGAGAGCTGTAGTTCACACCAATGCTCAGGTCATCTCGCAGAGAGCTATCAGAAGACAAGGCCCCAGTTCTTTCCTGGTGAGCTGTTCTGTCTGTGAATTTTGGACACTGTGAGTGTGGAGGTCCTCAGCTCTTTACCTACATACTTCATAGGACTGAACCATACGTGTCAGTGGGGAACTTCAGCCTCATTAGCAACCATGTTACATTGAATTAAACTCCTTGTGAAGTCATTTGGCTTGTGTTGTATTTATCTTGTTTTATGTTGCATTTATCAGGACATAGCTGCATTGGAGAAAACAAATATTCCACAGTTAGCTGGGTATGTGAAAGCAAGATAGCTATTTTCATGTAGAATACAGCTATGAAATAAAGTGCAAAGGAATAAACTAGATTCCTTTGTGCTGTTCTTGGACCTATCCATGTCTCTTCTACCCATGTATGAAAGAGCCTAATATTTTAAAAGAGAGCAAGGAATGTGGCAGCTAAGTTAGGCTGTTAGGCTGCCACGCACACTTAGGCACGCAGTATTGGCTTCCTATGGGCAAGTGCTGTGACCACAGCTACTCTTTTGGGCAGTAGGAATATCATGGCTGAAAGAGAATTTGATGCAGAATTATTTTACACCATTTCTTAGCTATCCACTAGATAGTAGATACAACAGTTGGGAGATAAAACTCTTGAGTCATTGGTGCTACTAGACGAAGTAATTCTGTCTTTATTTTTCTATCTTTCTTCCTTTCAGGTAAGACTGAGAAGATGGACTTTGTGTTCCCACATATTAAATGGCAGAGATATTCTGTCTGGTAAATAAGAAATCTGTTACTAATAAAGCAAGAAGGAATAGGAGAAACTTGTAGGGAGGACTTAAACAGGAGTATACTGATAAGAGTAAGTGCTTTTTGCTCAGCAGAGGTAGGTATTGTATGTGCATATTTGTGGGTGAGAGAGAAATGCTTTCAAAAACACACATATTTTTCAGTGTAGGTAGAATAACAGTTTTTACTCCTGAGAATACTCAGGTGACAGACAAAGTACTGCTTAAAGAAACTTTGAGCTGAAGTGTTATTTCTACAGCCATTATCAGCTGCACTCCCATGACTAAAATGCGTTCCTCCAGAGAGAGAGGAAAGCTAACAGAGCCAATTCACAGGAAATCTGTTTTTTCTTCTTCAGAAAGGAGCAGAGGGAGTAATAGGTGAAAAAATTAGCTTTGTTGAGACCAGATTTTCAGCACACAAACAGACACAAAATGGACAATTATCTAAGAAGTTAAAGCTCCAGTCACACAATGTGGAGTCCCAAGAGCTCTTGTTTTTAATGGCGTGGTGACATCTGAGACCAGATGAGCACTCGCTCTTTCAGAGTACAGCACACACAGTGAAGCAGTGAAAGTTTTCAATTGCCAGAACTGTAAATCACTTTGAAGAGTTCTAGTGTTTTAATCTTCCATGCTTAAAATGATACCACTTTATGTGTATCAAAGACCAGAATATATTTCTGTGACATGGACTGTATCAGGATAGCACAGGTTCATGACAGAGGGAGGCACACCACATTTATACCAGTTGATGGTAGGACTAACTGAGATAAGAACTTTCATCTCTCAGAGAAACAGAGATTATGAAACCGATTTTGCAGATGGAAAAGCAAAGGCTCTCACATGTATTCTGTAGCAGAGTTTGAAAAACTCTGTTAATTTGCAGGGCCCATTCTGGCTCTGCCATGTCAAGTCTGTAGCTACTCCTCTTCCTTGCTAAATACTGTCACGGAGGCCAAATGACACAGGGTGCAACTGGTAGATGAAACGAACACACAAGGAGATTGCCGACAGCCAAAAGTGTCTTCAAGAGACCCCATTCTGCAGTCTTTCTAGTTTCATCCCTCTCTCCTAAGAGCTATGTAGATTTAAAAATATGTTTCCCAATTGTTTCTATTTCTTTTTCAGTAAAGCATTATAATGTATTGTGGAACTCTGTCAGCACAGATCTTTTTCAGCAGCATCAAAGAGACATTTTGAAATGCAGGACAAGTAAGGGTTAAAATGGAACGAGCTAGTATCTCCAATATTAGGTTGTCTCAAAATACCCATTGAGAGACATTTCATGAAATGTTTTCCAAAAATAACATTTTTCTGGATTAGAGGATTTTTTTTCTCATTTATATTATGTGCAGAAAAAAAGCTGACAGTATGCAGAAGTGAGAGGATAAAGTCAGTTTTTCAAAGTACAATATGTGTTAGCCAGTATCCTATGTGTCTGAATTCACTGCATTGCTTGTACAGTTGGTCATTACATTTAGCCGTTAGCTTGGTGTTCTGGAGTGTTGGGACAGAGGAAGAGAGACACAAACCAGTAACTCCTCTGCACTTCAGAAAGCAGGGAAAAAATCAGGAGTACTTTTTCAGAGATACAGAGGATAGTGGGAAGTATTTCTAGCCAAGTTAGTGTCTCAAAATGAGCATGCCTTCCAAAATCAGACAAATATGGAAGCTCCATTTGAAAGTGTAGTCTAAGCACTATACATATCTCTGTCAGCACTGAGTATATTGTCACTATTAGATAAGAAATAGAAAACACCAGAGGTCATGAGAGAAACAGCAAGCCAAAGGAGATGGTGGGAAGCAGTAAGATTTTGAAACTAACTGTGGTTAGTCTTGGTATTGAACGAAAGAGTTAATATCCAGAATACTTATGTATAGCATATCTAATTCACTGAGATGAACAAATTATCTAGGGTTGAGCTGAAAGAACCATGGTTTTAGACTACAAGAGAAAGACCACTGCTTTGAACTGCAAGAAATCAAAAAATCCTGCTTTGAACTACAAAAAGAGGTACCAGTAAGAAGAACTTTGCTTTAGCTGAGCAGCAAAAGAATTCTGCTTTGAAATACAAGTAGGGGAAGAAAAATTATATTCTGAGATGAAATAAAGTAAGAAATGTGCTTCTGAAACAAAGACAAAACCTGGGTTTGGGTGTTTGAAAAAGAACAAAGAGAAACAGCTGTAAATACAGCAACAGAGTTGTGTTATCTAATGGTCAACACCTACGGTTAGAAAGAATTTCTGAGTCATGGTTGCTGCTAATTTGGACTCTCCTTAGCCGTGTTACTCACCTAACTGCTTCACTTGCTCTCTGTAAAATGTAACTGACTCTGCTTACTTGCCTCGCAGAAGTGGGAATATTTTTTACAGTGCTTTGAAGGTGTTAAACCTTATGTACATGCTAAGTATTGTTGTTATACTTTGCTATGGATGACTACAATGCAAAGGAGAGAATAAAAGCCTGCTTTAATATAGAAAAGGTAAATGAACATTCTAGCTGTAAACAAGGGTAGGCAACGTAGAAAAAAATCAAAAGACTGAATAAAAGAACTTAAGAGATGGAGAGGAAAGAAGTAAGCAGGAATGCTTTTCCGGGTACATCTGTCATCCATGAAATGGAAATGATTTGGAAAAGAATTGCAACAGGGTGAGTTTCCACATGGAAACAACTTGCGACAAGGAAAGTGCTGTTTGCTTCCCTCCTACCAGATGAAGTAGGCCTCTTGCTGTCTCATTGCCATCTGGTGGGGAAAAGAGACAAGATTTCAAGCCTGCACTCTCCAAGGAAGGTTATCCAGGTAGAGCTGAGGCAGGAGCCACCAGGTACCAACAGCAGAAATGCTGCTGCCTGCAAAGACCGTTGCTTGATTGATCTCTCTGGGTGCTCCACCGTACCAAGGAGATCGATTGTGCTAATCTGAGAGCAAACGCAATAGGTAATGGTGCTTCCACTAATGGGTAGGCAGAAGAAAGCTAGTCATGCTGAAGAGTATGTGCTGAATACTTTGAAAAATAATGTATAATTACGGATACATATGGGTAAATGAATGCCAAAGACTGGGTCCTTCATCCATTCAACTGTGCACTGTGGCTAGCTCTTTTCTTTAATATTTCCAGTGAAAATGGAGAAATAATGAGACAGAGCATATGTACTTCTGTATGCATTAAACAAAGCATTTGCTTCAGATGGCCCAATAATTATGTTCACCATAATGAAGATATATGAGGAAAACACAAAATTAACTTTGTCTTGCAAAAATATCAAAATATGCTGAAGCCAGGGGTTTTATTTTTACCCAAGCACACACAACAGAGGAAAGTGAGAATGAAGCTGGCAGGAACAGAAAGGTCCATGCTCTGCAGAATGTTTTGCCATTTCATAAGTGAACACTAAGTGTGGTATAAATCTGTGGCATCTGCAAACAAAGTTAAACCTTTCCAAAGAAAATGCTGATGTTTGTGAGCTAAAGCATATTGCCAATATACAACAAGACAAATCAATTGAAACAGGAGTGCCCCAGATATAACTGGATTCCCTGTAGTTACTTTATCTTCATGAATGAAATGAATAAAGTCAGTCATGTTCAAGGAGGCCAGATTCTGAGTTCATTTTCACCCATGTTTGTCAGATCACCTCTGCTGGCTCCATTCATCAGCCTTGCAGCTCTACGGTTTCTGTGGCATCACTCAAAGGCATCAAAACAGAAAGTCCTTCAGATATTGATTCTGCCACTACGTATTAGGCACGCTGTTACATTTTATTTTTATGGATTGTTACCTTTCTCATGGACCTTTCTGTTCCAGGTTCCCCTGAGATCAATGAATTTGCATACTAAATAGAACCTATCAAACATTATTCTTCACTCATTTTAAACCATGTATGTCAACAAGTAGGCTCGAATTCAACATGCAACAAAAAGCTACTAGAGAACTTCAATTTACCTGCCCATCAAACCGAGAGCAGTAAAGATTTCTATACTGCCAAAGGACATCCTGCACAGGGAAAAACTGTGCCTTTCTAAGCTGCATAGTTGCATCATAAGACACTGCATAAACCTTCTCCAGCTTCCTAAATATTTTGCAAAAATGGAATATGGACCCATTTTCCTCCTGCAGCTTGTGATGACCCTTCTCTCAACACCATAATGCGGCCTGGAAAGCAAGAGCCTAAGCAGTCTTCTCACCAGTGATGAAACAGTATGGCATCAAGCTCTACCCATGTTGTGGTACAAGCACTAGAACAAACCCTTGGGCTTTCCATAGTTTATATGACTTAGTTTATGGTTTTGTCCTCTGGAGTAAGGGAGCTTAGTGACATCAGGCAATTTTTTCCTACGTCATTTCAGCTCTGTGGCACGTAATGTGTTGACTTCTGAAGCAAAAGAACTGTCATGTTTCTGAAAGTGAAGAATGGGCCACTGTAACTCTATGTCAGAACAGGAGAAAATCAGGAGCACCAGCACCTGGGTGCAAGAGAAATGGAGAGACTATAATGTGGGAAGCAGCTGAGTGTTTGTACTAGCAAAGGTTCTTCTGCAAGGATCTCTGTGGTGCTTGGAGCACCTTCTTCTGACTCCTGCTGTTTAGCTAAGCTGAGCAGCAATTCTCTCTGCAATAGATAGGAATGGGTGAGGACATAGCAAGAGAAGACTGCATTTAGATTTTATCAGAGTGGTGGAAAGGTCCCATGGAAAGTGAAGCATGGTCCAGAGCAGTCTTTCTCCCTCCTCAGTCTGGATTAATGTGTGCAGGCTGCCCAGGTCTACTGGCATGTGGCTTTTCCTTTTGTCGTATCCTGAGGCATCTTTTTTATCCTTAAATTCTGTTGTGGTGCCTTTTAGATAGAGGATGTGGATGGATATGATTTTTCAAGTTTTATTTACCTCAAAGTAATTATCTTTTAGCTTAAAAATCTAAAAATTACTATACTGAAATATGAAAGACTGCCAAAATTAGGTGATAACTGGAACAGAACTTATTCTGCTCTAGACCACTATCCTGGGGGGTAGTTAAGTCTCTGCACATAATAAAAGCTTAAATTCCATAATAAGCTTTGATAATCCCTTCAGTGTGAAGAGATACTTTCCCCCTCCTTTCTGCAAGACTTAGAATCATAGAATGGTTAGAGTTGGAAGGGACCTTCAAAGGTCATCTAGTCCAACCCCCCTGCAAGGAACAGGGACATCCCTGACTAGATCAGGTTGCTCAGAGATTAGAGAGACTTCTATTACATAACACTGAATTCTGGTTAAATATGTCTCTGAATTCATGTGGGCTGTATGGAATTTAAATAATCTTACAAAGAGATGCCATTCAGCCTGGTGTTTTTAGGAATATAGGGCTTGATCCTCCTTTGCAGCATCCACAGGTTGACTGTTTTCAACCAATATAAGATGAGAGCAAGGTGGGTGGGAATTATCGAATCTGAATATTAAATACCCACCGAAGGCATGTGACAGCAGTATAAGAAAAAAAACTAGTGAAGAATGAACTCTACGGAGTGTACTATAGCCACTGCTTCCCAGGATTGTTATGGAAAATGCAAACTCATAGATATAGATATAGATGTAGATACAGGTAAAATACAAAATACTTTTCTCAAATATTCTTCAGCTTTTCTGGAACACAGCTAGAGGGAGAAGTGTTACATACTTTTTTAAAATTCTTTTTTATTTGTTAAGTGCCTATCAATGTGGAAACACAAAGTGTCTCACAGAAATCATAGAATCAGAATGGTTTTTGTTGGAAGGGACCTCAAAGATCATCTAGTTCCAACCTGCCTGCACCTTCCACTAGACCACATCGCTCAAAGCCCCATCCAACCTGGCCTCGATGAGGCATCCACAGCTTCTCTGGGTAACCTGTTCCAATGCCTCATCACCCTCACAGTAAATAATTTCTCCCTTATTTCTTTTCTAAAGCTACCCACTTTTTGTTTAAAACCATTACCCCTCGTCCCATCACTACATGCCCTTGTCAAAAGTCCCTCCCTAGTTTTCTTGGGGTCTGGAGAACAAGTCTTATGAGGAGCGGCTGAGGGAACCAGGATTGTTTAGTCTAGAGAAGGGGAGGTTGAGGGGACAACTACCTGAAAGGAAGTTGTAGGGAGGCAGGTGTTGGTCTCTTCTCCCAAGTAACTTGTGATAGAACGAGAGGAAATGGCCTCAAGTTGTGGCAGGGGAGGTTTTGGTTAGATATAAGGAAACACTTATTTACCAAAAGAGTGATCAGGCACTGGAACAGGCTGCCCAAGGAAGTGGTGGAGTCACCATCCCTGGACATTTCAAAGAACGTGTAGACATGGCACTTCAGGACATGGTTTAGCAGGCATGGCAGTGTTAGGCTGACAGTTGGACTTGATGATCTTGGAGGTCTTCTCCAACCTTAAAGATTCTATGATTCTTGTAGGCAACCCTTTAGGTACCCTCTCCCTGAAGCCTTCTCTTCTTCACGCTGAACAATCCCAACTCTCTCAGCCTGTCCTCATAGGAGAGGTGCTCCAGCCTTCTGATAATCTTCATGGCCCTCCTCTGGACTCCCTCTGACAGGATGATGTCCTTCTTATGTTGAGAACTCCAGAGCTGAATGCATTATTCCAAGTGAGGTCTCACAAGAGTGGAATAGAGGGGCAGAATCACCTCTCTCAACCAGATGGCCACACTCCTTTTGATGCAGCCCAGGATGCAGCTGGATTTCTGAGGGCACTTTGCCAGCTCACGTTGAGCTTCCCATCAAGCAACACCCCTAAGTCCTTCTCCTCAGGGCTGCTCTCAATCCATTCTCCGCCCAGCCTGTATTTGTGCTTGGGATTGCCACGATCCATGTGCAGGATCTTGCACTCGGCCTGGTTGAACTTAATGAGGTTTGTATGGGCCCACCTCTCCAGCCTGTCAAGGTCCCTCTGGATGATGTCCCTTCCCTCCAGCGTGTCAACTGCATGACACAGCTTGGTGTCATTGCCAACCTTGCTGAGGGTGCACTCTATCTCACCATCCATGTCATAGAATCATAGAATCATAGAATCAATCATAGAATGGTTAGAGTTGGAAGGGATCTTCAAAGGTCCATCTAGTCCAACCCCCCTGCAAGGAGCAGGGACATCCCCAACTAGATCAGGTTGCTCAGAGCCTCATCCAACCTGGCCTTGAATGTTTCCAGGGATGGGGCTTCCACCACC
>JAAGAY010144893.1:0-108816 GCA_011801015.1 Ardeotis arabs | reverse complement strand
GGATGCCCCATCCCTGGAAACATTCAAGGCCAGGCTGGATGGGGCTCTGAGCGACCTGATCTAGTGGGGGATGTCCCTGCTCCTTGCAGGGGGGTTGGACTAGATGACCTTTGAAGGTCCCTTCCAACCCTAACCATTCTATGATTCTATAAAGTGGGATCACCTCAGCAAGCCATTACTGCCACTGCATGTCATGCATTTTGCAGAGGCACAAAATGGTAAGAGAAAAAGTGAGTTTATTTTTGAGGAAGGTGTTTCCAACCTACTGTTTGTGCTGGACCACATACTCTGAGAGACCTGTAACATCCATCCCTATGCATAAACACTTGGTCCTTTGGATTTACATTTAACGATCCTCAAGAAAGTCACAAAATTTGTCAGTGTACAGAAAAAACAAGATAAGTAGATACTGTAGCCCCATTAAATGAAGGTTTGTGCTCGTCTTCCAAAAGTGTGTTACATAGAAGCAGAGACAGCTGCCTATAGGTCTCAGAAATTGAAGAGAGTGGAAAATTAGTTACATAAAACTCAATTTTTGTTGCCTCTTGCACTCAAATTTTTGCAAGTGTTATTGGTTTATCCTTTGCCCTCTTCTCCTGTGGTCTTCTCCTTGGTAATTGTTAAGTCCAGTTTTCTGTATAACTGCCTGATTCTCAAAGTATTTCCTAGGTGTCTTCCCCCAGCTGGGAAAGTTTCCCTGTTCTGTGGGGTTGTTTTGTTTACATCTTGTCTTAAGTGATGCTGCAAAGTGGGTGAGCACTGGTATATCGACACA
Organism: Ardeotis arabs; assembly: GCA_011801015.1. Classification (NCBI taxonomy): domain Eukaryota; kingdom Metazoa; phylum Chordata; class Aves; order Otidiformes; family Otididae; genus Ardeotis; species Ardeotis arabs. Next base: position 108,041 of record JAAGAY010144893.1, on the reverse strand, counting down.
AAAATAAACAGTGGTTAAGGTTCTGGATACCTGTTTAAAATATAAAGTGTGACTTGCCCATCACTATTTCAAGTTTGTGAAAATACCATGAAAGATTTGGCGTTAAACTTGCATCTATTAAAAACACATTCAAATGGACAAAATAGAACTATTGTACTATTTTCCACACCATTCAAATGGACAAAATAGAACATTTCCTTTGTACTATTTTCCACACACACACACAAAATTAATTTGTTTAAGCAAGTCTTCTACTGTGTTTATTATTTTTTTTTTTGTTTTTAAGTACACCTTTCGTTTTTAGTTAGTCCACCAGAAATAAAGCAATGACAAAAGCTCAATAAGCTAATATTTCACATCTCCAAGCACTAATTCTGTTGGTTTGCTACCTTCTGGCTTACTTGAGGAACTTATCATTTTTCTTTGCTGCCACTTCTTGTTGCATTGAAGGAAACACTGTTTAGGGGTGGATTTTTGGTAGTATCAAAGTATTAATTTGATGGTAGAGTCTGCTTACCACTGAGCTGCATGTAGAGACTTTCTGCTACCAATCTTGCTCTTATACAGCTGATACAGTCCATGTTGGCAGGGCATGATGAGCGTAGCCCAGACCAGGCACAATAGTCTCCAAAACACTCCATGGCTACTTGTTTTTCTTTGGAAGTAAATGGAGCATAGCAAACAGGCTTCAACCTGATGCTTGTGGGACTGTGGAGATGAGGAGACCGTGGTCCAAGGACTAAAATGTGTGATATGCACAGGGAAGCAACAGTGCCTGGGAAAGGAGTGGGAAGAGAAAAAAAAAGGCAAGGGATAAAAAAAATTGAGCGGGGGGCTGCAGGGGGGAACTGCACACGGAGGTGAGAAGGGAGGATGTCCCTACCCTAAAGCATTAAAGGGGATGTTGGAGGTTGTTGAACCATAGAAGATGCAGTTTAGATGAATGATAACTTATTTTCAGAAACTCTTCCACTTTCTGTTTTCCTTTGAGCCCCTTTCATATTCTGATTCATTTTACTGAAAGACTTTTCTCACCTGCTTTTTACTGTTTTGAATACCATTCTTTTTTTTTTGCCCACCTGCTGCTGCTGTTTCTGCCCATTCTTCTTTTCTTTTTGTTTTCCTCTCTTTTGCATTCACTCTTTCTATCCTCTTCAGGAGATTCTGCTTAACAGGACAGGGATTATGGTTTATCTTGTTTGCTGTGCCCAAAGAGTACCCAAAAAAAGACTTCAAAATATCATTTAAGCACATAGTTGCCATTGGACAGCTTAGCTGGTGGCCTCAGCTGGGTCATGCTTGCATTGAACTGGCTTATCCAATGGTTACAGTTCCTTGATCACTTCACCTTGTTGGAGGTCATACAGGCTACACAGACAAAATCCTTTCGTTGCAGTGAATAAACCAGCAACTCCAGTGAAGACTCATGTGAGATCTTGGGAATCAGGTGTGTAATAGACAGTCTTCTTTCTCTGTGGTTGTAAAAAATTTTGCTTTTACATGAATCCTTTTGTCAGGATGCTGCTCCAGGTATCTTTTTTTTGGTAGCAATGCTAAGTTTGGATCAATGGTCCTAACTAACTAGTGTTACCTCAGTATTGCCTGAGCTGTTCCAATAAAATAATAAATATGGGGCATTCTTGAGTTAGTTTTAAACATTATTTATCTTCCTGTCCTTTAAATGGAGAGAAATAGAGAAGCTGAAACTTGTCTAATATACTGGAAAATTTAAAAAAATCATTTTGTCATTTGTCCCATTTTCATTTGCAACAAAGATAGCAAGCATCTATGTGGGGAAGTGGTGGATCTGGAGTAACTTGTGGTGTTCCCCTTGCTCAAATTGCCACCAATGTGTTTAATAATTAGATTTAGGCAGTTAGGTGTTTGGACTCCATTTTTTATATCTAGGGAAATGAAATATAGCAAGAAGTTGCTACACTTTCCAGCAATGAAAAAACAAAAATGTTACTGAAATTGCTGGAGGGTCTTTGGTTTCAAATTTAGAAGAATTTTTTTCCATCAAAGGACACATCTAAAGAGGCTATTTTATTTTAATTTTTTGCAAAGCAGAGAGTCCAAATGAAGTGTGAACTGTTAAGGCAGTCAAGATTCAAACAGGCAGTTCCTTGTTTCAAATGCAGCAGGAATTGCCTTTGGGTGTAACGTCATTAGTGTATAACACCACAAGGTTAATATCTGTCAATAAATGTGTTCGATTTCTTTCTTGAACTGATGTTATGAAGTAGGGAAATGTACAATGCAAGTAGATTCAGATCAATCAAATACTGTTTCATACTCTTTTGAACTTAGCTGTTTAATGCATTTCAGTATCAAAACCAGTTACCTGGTTTTGATAGGTAAGGTCATCTTCTGTGTTCATTACATCAATACGTACTTGGCACGTCCATCCCTCTTCCCCTGACTCTTCAGGGGAGCACATGGCCAGCTCATGCTGAGCTTCTCATCCACCAGCACTCCCAAGTCCTTCTCCTCAGGGCTGCTCTCGATCCATTCTCTACCCAGCCTGTATTTGTGCCTGGGATTGCCCTGACCCACGTGCAGGATCTTGCACTTGGCCTGGTTGAACTTCATGAGGTTTGCACAAGCCCACCTCTCCAGCCTGTCAAGGTCCCTCTGGATGGCATCCCTTCCCTCTAGTGTGTCAACTGCACCACACATGCCTCTTAACCTTAAGAGATGTCGAAAGATAAATGTCACACACAGAAGTCATGAGTGTTTCAGTTGTCTGATGAGTCACTAGACAAATATTGATGCCCTCATTAGGATCAATGGCACAGGTCATGGTTCTACTTCCCTTCTTTCCTCAGGGTTATGGTTCTGCATTTCTTTTATCTGTGTTCTCACTGCTTTTTCAAAATATTAAAAGAGATATAATTAGAGATTTCTGTTTTGAAGGGAATTAATAAGTTCAAAAGTTATTGGGGAAAGCTTCAGCAATGTAATTATGTAGTAATCATTTCCTTAAGAAACCAAGAAGCAAGTCAATTGCTTAATTTTCATTCAACTTTCAGAATTAATGCACATTTTCAGGGATAAACAAATAAAAAAATGAGTATTTAGGATGTGATTAACTTCAGAAATTTTATTTTCAAATTTTTAAGAAAACATTTTTCCATTTTTGTTTATTTAACCTGTTTCCTCTGATGAATGTGTTGTTTTCTGTTTATTTTTCTCATTCTTAAAGATAAAAGGCATATAGATATTTAAATTCTGATGTTTAATAGTTCATCAACTAATGTTAGGTGAGTTGAATCTTAGCCTGCATGTGTAATTATCCTCATAGGTCATAGAATTAAGGCAAGAAGTCTGCTCACCTGTATATGATCGGCTGTTGCACTTTATTTGTCTGTCTCTTTCATCTGTGTCTTTCACATTCTCCTCTTGGGAGGCTGGAGACCACAGGCCAAAAAACAGAAGATCCCAAGGTGTCCTCATTGCCTGACATAGGACTTTTTTGAGGTGAGACATTTCCAGATGGCCTGAGTGAACTGTCAGCAGGTGGCCTACTTTGAGCTTCTCTTCGGCAAGTTCTGCAGACCCAGAGGACAGAATTAGTGGCTTGATTGATCACAGAGGTTTTGTATGCCTTAGTAAGAGAAAAACATTCCTACAGGCATGCATGCTAAAGGAGACATTGCTTATGCTTGCAGTGGAGATTGGTACAAGTCGTTTAGGAGGGATGTGTATAGAACAAGTTAGAATTAGGACTAATTTTAGACCTAGTTCTCCAGCCCTAGAAAACCTCATGGTATACCACCCCATGGATACCACCCCATGGTATCTCAAAGTGACTGATAAATTTTTGGACAACACATCTGAGCAATGTAGCTCTAGGTGCAAGGAAGAAAGGAATTGGGAATTCTGATTTCTTCACTCCTTTCAAAAGAGTGAAGAAGGTTATCTGTAACAGGATGAGGAAAAAGACAGTCAGAAAAAAAAAGAGGGGCCTTGAGGAATTCTCCATAGCTAGATATGGTGGAACATGTGGCCCTGAAGGTCCAGTTGCTAGTGGAGCAGTGGAGATGACCACTTGGCACAAGGTATGAGAGACTCATATACCCATACAAGGATTTCTTTTCAAATAGAAAATACTTTATTTCTCTTGATGATTACAGGCTAAGAAGAATTTTTTTTTTTTCTTGAAGGGGTAGAAGAAAAGGGAAATATTTTACCTTCCTACCTGACTCAAGCTGTCTGTCCAAAAGGAATGGCACTGGAAGTAGCTACCTACAGCATTGAGAGGGAGAAAGCCAAAACATGCTGGATTTTTCATGCTTTGAGTTGCCTTGTAACTTCTCAAGAACTTGCAGATAACTAATTAATAACTTCAAAATAGGAACATTTATTAGTAAGAAAGGCTAGAATAGGCTGTCTCTTGGCAAATAATAGTGGTAATTTGGATACAAATGGCCAAGTCTTGAAGAAAAAGTTTTGCATGAAGAAACTTACAGCCAAAATACAATGGACAAGTGCAGACAAGTACATAAATAAGTGTGACCTTGCCTTAGAGATCAATTTCTTATTTTTGTTCACTTGGTTTGGACTGTTACTTGTGCCATGCTACTGATTATGCACTTGAACGCTCAACCGAGAATTGTCTGGCACAGGGGCAACTTGAGTATCCAAAATGAAGAAAGGAATTTCAGTGCTACTGTTGCTATTTCAATCTGAAATCTGTGGATGAAAAGGAGCTGTGAGGTTTTGGTGCAGTAAGGATGCAATACTCCTTCCAGACATTTCTTCTGATTGCTTTTCCTTGTGTATGTGGTTTATTTTTACTGATTAGGACTGCTGTTAACTAAAATGTACTCTTTTCCCATTTTTCGGTTTGTTTAGCCGTTCAGATCTTATCCTCCTCAAAAAAAAATGATGACAGTCTCTCTAGATGCTACTCATCACCTCCTTCCTTCCTCTAATTTAACTTTATAGCTCTTTATTTAGAAGAAGATCTTCCTCACTTCACTTTTTCAAGACAGGACTTCATGGGAAGTTTTGAGATCAGCTGTTTTCTGCTCTCTGGAGAGAGGACATTTCTAGAGGTGTCTTAGATTTCTAACTGCACAATGAAAGAACTGCATACACTTCTGAGCTTCTTGCCATGGCTTCTCAAGCTATAAAAATCCCCTTCCTGCTGAACTGCTGTGCATTGTTTTAAAGTGCTATAGCTCCTCCATCCCATGAATCTCTAAGTTCTCAAGAACTTTCATTTTGATATCAGTGGACTGATGCATTTGCATCACCATCATTTGCTGTGCAAGGTAACTTTCTCAGTTGGTTGGTCACTGTGGAGAAGATCTCACTGTCAAGAGCGCTAGGGCTCATGCAGTGTCACGCCGACAGGGAAGGCCTGAGCATATGCACAATTGCTCCTCTTGGCAAATCCTGTCCCAGCATTAATATTTAAAATATCACTCAAAATGGTGCTAGTAGATTTAGTGTAGTCAATGGCTCAGTTAACGTGTTTTGGCAGCTAGAAGATAAGGCCCCAAGAGGGGATGGCACTCACGACCACTGAGCTCTTCTGTGCCTTAAGCTTTGCACTGGTGTTGTATTAATTTGTTCTGTCATATGTCATGATGTATGACTTGGAGATTCGCACAGCCTTGCCCTCTAATGAGTCCTGGCATCTAATTCTTAATGAGAGAATGCGAGTGCCATGGGAGTAATTTGGGTGGAAACGTTCTGATTGAGGAGGCTCTTGCACTCAAATTTCCCTCTTTCAAGCCACTGTGTGTAGCCATGCTGAAATTGCATAAGCAGAGCAGAGAGTTACTTAAGTTTTATCTCAGCTGATCAGTGTGACATTAAACATCAAGCCATAATTTTTTTTTATGAACATGTGAATGAACATGCTTGAATATTTAAGACTACCTGCAGTTGGCACGTGACCATGCTTCTTTGGACTGATGTTCTACCTGCTGCATCAAGAGTACTGCACAGTGCTGCAAATGATGCAGGTAACGTGAAGCTTTATTGCGCCTCATGTTGTTTGTCGAAAAGGCACATTACAGTGCTGTGGTGTACCGGTAACTGAAGTACTGCCATTCTGATATTTTTTTTTCTTTTGTGTTAAATCAATAATTTGTTAAAAGGCTGCTTTAGACATAGAAAACACTCTATGAATGAGTTGGAAGACTAAAGGAATTTTTTCCCCATGCGCTTTTTTTTTCCTTCTGTACCATTTTTTTTCCCTAAAAGAACCCCAATCAAATATTCATTTTTATGTTCTTGTAAGCATGTTCACTATCGGCTTTTGTTTCTCTATTTATGACTGTCTAGACATGAAAGGTAAATGCCACCTGGATTCATCCAAGCTTGGGAATACCAGCAGCTTCTTGGTTCTCTTCAGCCACTGGAACAACCTGATTCCCCATTTTCCAAACGATGGCTTTTTTTTTTTTTTCACCCCAACGTTCCTGAAAAAATGTTCCACAACTTGAATCTTTTAAGTCTTACATCTTCTCTAAGCCCCACATATCTGGACTAGTTCATCAAAGAGCTCACAGCTTTTACATTGGTACCACATCCTAAGCTTGGCCTGGTAAGTCAAAATCTTGTTACGGACTTTATACACACATACAATAATTGATTGCCAGTCCAATTAAAATAAGGCAAAAGCTGCTACTAGTCAAATTAAAATGACACCCATGCATCAATAATTAAAATTGTCTAATTGAAATAAAAGGTGGGGAATTACTAATGTAATTAATAGCAATATCCTGGCTACGCTGACCTCTTACTGTCCCTCTTCTCCGAGCCACTTTCCCATCCTTGTTGTTGCTTGTGATTTCCTGTGCACGCTGGCCAAGGGCTGTCATGGCAAGATGTCAATGCCCCAATTTGCCAGTGTCGCTGTTGATAGCAACAGTTCCTTCTCCTGATACTCTTCAGTTTTGCGGTTTGCTTGGGGATATTTTTATATTGTTGTTTGTTAGGGAGCTTCTTTCCCAGTGATCTATGATCCTATACTATGTTAGGATTTTCACTCACACGTGGTTCTTTGCTGGACTTTTGCCATATGCGATATGACTAAACCTTACTAAATGTGAACCAGTCCAAGGTTTAAAGCTACTGAACAAAGACTGTGGTTAAAAAAATACTTTGCTACTCAAGCAAGCAAAGCAAGTCAATACCAGTTAAGTTGAGGGCTAAGAGGAGGACTTGAGGTCAGTGGTCTGTTGCTAGCAATGACAACATCATATCACCAGCACCACCTGCAATAAATCAAGGAATAAACTAAATTTTCTTCCACTGCTGCCTTCCATGACTTGTTTGCCATGATTTCTGCAACTAGGGAAAGCAAACTCTTTCTGGAGAGCAGTTACATGCTCCAAAAGGACTTCAGTTTATACTTTACATCTACTGGTGTTTGGCTCCATGGCAAATATCAAAATATTCCTTAAAAAATGATGTTATAGGTCAGAAGTATCAATGAGAGCCCTGGAAGCCCAGTTCTTTGGTTACTGCTTTGAAGGAGAACCATGCTCCTGTTGTCTCCTAGTGCCAAAGGCTCTCAGTGATGCTCTACATTATACTCAGCTTTCCCTTTTCCTCCTTTTCACCCATTCCTCTTTGCACTTTCCAAGTCCTGACTCTCTTGTGCTGGTCTCTTTAACCTGCACTAGGTGCTGCTGTTTACCACTGATCTCCATGTTGATGTTAAAAGAGTGGAGGTGAGGAGAGGAGGGACACCATGTTGCATCAATTTTTGGGACTTACCACCTACAAAGCAGCCACTTGGTCTCCTTCTCTTGAGGCTTGTAGGGTAGGAGAGCAGGAGTGGTTTTGGAGAGGCTGGAGCTTCGCGTCTCAAAAGCTTACCTGATGTCTACAACTGTTTTGGCACACACTGACAATTTGGAAGATGGAAAACCCTAACTAGAGTGAATTTTCTGTTTGGAAAACTGTGTGCTTTTCATCTTTCTCTGCCCTGATTCTTCACCCTGTAAATAAAACATGGCTTTAACGATGAGCATGTTCTGCAAAGCAGCTTCAAGTCAGAGCATAAAGCACTGTGTTCCTCTTAATTCTGTAGTGAACTGTCCCGCAGTCACTTGCCACACAAGTTTTTTGATGGTGTAGCCTGCATTTTGGGTCAGTTAGAAAGTTACTCTCTGGAGTTTCATGTGTTTATGGGCTGAAGGATCTGTGTATGTGCCAGGGAAGACTGCAGCCTAGGCCAACCAACTGGGGTCAGTCTGCAACCGAAAACTGGGCTACTGCCAATCCCTTCATTTGGAAAGGAGAAAACTTACTGCTTTTCTTTTTTATGTAACTATCAGAGAGTGATGCCTTACTGTGAGAGTCTACCCTGGCTCAGAAGAATCTCTGTATTTCTGGAAATAATTTTCTTCCTCTTATCTTTTTTTTCCCATTGTAGGATACAATCCTTTTTTACTTGTAGAACACAATCCTTTCACGTCTTGACAAGCATAGAAAGACACCAATTAAATTAGTGATGATCTTTTAAAAAATGAAGCAAAAAAGTGTCATAGTCTATATTGACCCTTGGTATTAAAATGTCATGTGAAGTTGTTGTTTATTAAAATCTTCCGGTGACTTCTGTAGCCTCTTCATTCCTAGCCCCTGGCAGAAAGGTGACAGGGTTAGTCTCTGGTTACAGAGCAACTAAAAATGTTCCCTGCAATATTCTTTCCATATCCAGGATTGGATTCATTTTGCTGTGTTACACAAAAAATTATTTCTTGACCAGGCAGCTAATGAAAGCAAATTCAGAGTCTGTACAGACTCAGAAATCTGCCTTGGTGAGGAAAAATCTGGGACTGATTCCTGCATTTCATGTATGTAAACTCCTTTTGCAGGATTTAAATTTTACTGTACTGCAGTGGGGATTAAAAGTCAGGTCTTCAGTAAATGTAAAAATTCACTGAGTTCAGGGTAGTGATGATGATTTACACACATGTCTTCTTACTATCCAGCCCAGTTTTGTAAGTGACTGGTGGTGCTGGTGAACATGAGTGAAATACAATGTTAAAAGATGCTTTTATTAACTCTGTGAAAGCGCCTTTTAGGACTACAGTTTTTTTTTTTTTTCTCTCTTACCAGAAAGTAAGAATCACTTGATGAGAAAAAACACGTAAACCTTCAAGTTTAAAAGCATTCCTCGTTTTGTGGCATGGGCTATAAACAGGATTACAGCTGTGCTGGCAGCAGGGATCCAGCAGCATGTGACATGTGGTTTGACAGAATTTGGCTGAGTCTGGCTTATGCCCCTGGGGTCTCTCTCCGAGGTGCCACTGCTGCTTTGGAAAGCTGATAGGCATGGACGCAGGGGCAGGATGCTGCGGACTGTGATTTTCGTGGGATAAAGTGGATAATCGACAGCAGCACTGCTGGGAAGAGTGAGAGGGAGGAACAGCACGGCATCCAGAGGCTGGGAGCCCCAGTCGGGAAGCAGGGGAAGGAGAGAGATTGCCCATTTACTGAGGAATGGTGTGATTTTCCCTTCTCCCTCTTGAATTCTAAAACTTGAAACGCCAAGAGAACTGTGGATTTATGCTTTTACAGATTGCTCTGGTCCGGACGTTGAAATAAAAGCAGCTGTGGAGCTCTACGGGGGATGCTCTATACGGAGTTCATGAATAAGGTACGTCCTGTTTCTCCTCCTGTTCTTGTAAGAAGCTGAAAGTATTGATATGTACATGCAAAAATGCAGGTACAAAATTGCATACATATATGCACCTCTAGGTGCTTATACTATGTATTTCACTGTATTCTCAATTTAGGTCCATCTTCATGTTAGAGTCACTAATACTTATTTTCATGTAGAATCCTCTTGATTGCCATTCTACTTTTCTTCTCCTTCCTGTGGAATAAAATGTTTCATCATAGGAATAAAGATTTTAGGGTGTATCCTTCTGAAAGGTATCTGAGAATGTCAGAAAAATTTTCTGAGTTTTTATATTTAATGTTTTCACAATGTCCTTTATTTCTTTCTCTCCTCTGTCCATTCTGATGGTACGAGGGTCTCTAGGCATGTGCGACGTAATCAGGGATAATTTCATAATGTGATATGCTTGGGCAGTGTAATGACATTTTCATAAATATTGCCCTTTTTGGACTGCTATTTCCTTTATTCTTTTTGGAGGTCTGTACAAATCTGACATTACCTTTACTACAGAATGAATTGGGAAACGAACCTCTCATTTGTGTCTTTGGGCAATATCAGGAGCCTAAAATGTTGATTGATTTGATTTGATAATGATTATGTGATTGGTATTGATTTGATAATGATTATTGGTTGATGTCAAAGTAAGACATAAAAATGAATGTCCCAAAACACTTCCTTACAACAAGAGAGAAAGTCTTTGCAGAAACTGTGTGCATGTCCCTTCCTCACAGCTCTGCTTGTTCACAGAGAGAAGGCAATTGCCTGGCGTTGTAAAACTGTAAGTTAGCGCGGTGTTGTGATGGCAATTTACAACAAAGAAAAAACAGCTCTTCGTATTTAGCAGAACTCTAAACCGCATTTAATTGCAAATTAGCACTGAAGTACTCATCTGAGAGTCAGGCATCAGCAAATCCTAGTGTCTGTGTGCAGTTGGAGAGTGTTTCTTTACTGAGCTGGATGTACCCTCTCTGTGTACCTGACTGCACTGAAGTTTGTGGGGCTGAACTACGGCTTCAGAAGTAAACGGGCAGCAAAAGGACAATTTTAATGTCAGTCTCAGCCTGTAACAGGAGGAGAGAGATCCAGCAGAGAGAGTGAGGGAAAGGGAGTCGGCATTTCCAAGTTACATTCCCAGCCTCTGACTTGCTATATGACTGCACGTAAATCACTAAGCCACTCTAATTAAATTTATGAGCTGGAAAATAGTTATGTATGTATTTACTCCAGGCCTTATTGTTTTAAATGAGAAAGGAGCAGATGAGATTTCATCTGCTGGTCTGCCAGGAAGCCCCTTGTTTCTCCTTGGGATAGGATCAGGCTTCCGTGTGTTTCCAGGACACTTGTTCAATGGACAAACGAGCAGTGAGGTCGAAGCGGAGGAATAGGATTTCCTCTGCTATAGGAAACCTCCATCTAAAAGCATTCCAGGACCCTAAACTAAAATTGTAGCTGCTTGTAAGCTGGCATTGCTTTTCTGCTTGCATTCTTTACTGGTCTTTTTTTCATAGCTTTTCCTTTTCGCTTGTTCTCCTGTGACGCTACGGTTGGGGTACTGTTTTCTGGGTTAAAATTGTACTTGCTGGGTTACCTAGCCCTGTTTTTGTCCTCTCTGAACCACACCTTGGCTGTGATTACGTTTTCTTTTCTTCTAGACAGTCTCTGCTGATTATGTAGCTCCCGTATTTGAGTGGCACTTGCTTTTTTCGCAAGTCAACCTCAGGAAAGCAGGAGTGTGAAACCTGCTTTATTGCTTGCTGTTTTGTAGGTACCGCAGAAATATTCAATAAAACCTTTGCAGCCTCTTCAGATCCCGTGAAATGGCTGCTCTGTTTTCTTTTGGTTTGTTTTGGCTCGGGTTTATAGAGACACTCAAATGCCCTCTGCAAGATTAGGAGAGGGGTAGAGCCAGGTATTTGACATGTGTAAGTCAGTGTCACTCCACTGCAGCAGGTTCACACAGCTGAAGATCTGCTCACCACTCCCAGGAAAACTATTGTAGGAAAATACAGCCCTGTCTGCCCCAGACAAGAGCAGGGGTGTGTGCCCTGAAATTCATCAGCAGGGTGAGCTCAAACACAGATGTAAGGAAATTCTGAGCCCAGAGGGCTTCCTGAGGATACAATGGGAATACAGATCTTTTCCTCCTAAAATGCTGTCTATCAAAGTTGAGGAACTTGAATCTGGAGATCAATATTTTAATCTAAGCAGGCCTCCTGGCAGAATGTGTTCCTCTTGGGCAAGCTGTGAACAAGTTTTGGGTGCTGCCTTCCCGAGTCCCTTGGTGAGGACACTGGAAATGTCCTCTGCAGTGAGCACCAGCTCAGGCGCAAGGTGCTGTGCGGCATGTTGTAGTGGTGTTGGTGCATACAATGCTTGCAGTCAGGGAGATTTTATGAACTAAAGCCTAAGCAGAAAGAAAATTGTATAGTTGCTTGTCAAACATTTACTGGCTCTTCTTTTTAATTTTTGTTCCCAAATCAAGTTTCTTGCAGTGTTTCTTAAACACCCTCTATTCTCCAGATGAAATAACACTAGAGTTTGAATTCAGATTCTTCTGAATTTTTCTTATTGCTTTACTCTCACCTTCCTGCACCTAGATCTCTTGCAATTCATTTATATTTTGTGGTGTAATATCATGGTGACTTTAAATTTTTTTTTGAGTCCCTAAAAAAACACTGTTGATGCCCAGTTCTTGCCAAAGCAATGACACTAGTCAACATACAAGTGCACTTCTCCACTCGTGTGTTACCTGTTCACGGCATTTGAATCGTCCTTCCTTGTGCATAACCCTGTTCATAAGCCATTTTACATTAACAGGTCTTTTATCAAGCCTGAATTGAGCTGATCTACACTAATTACACTCCTAAAATAGTGAAATTAATCCCTAATATTGTTCCTCCCCAAAACGATCAGATATTAAGGATTTTGGGAGAAAATGAGTGTCTCTGATCTAATTATTTGAGTTGTTTAAGAAGTCAGTGATGTCAAGTTTTTATCTTCAAGAATTTTAATTAATCTCAGGAAAATAATGCCTAGGGAGGCTGTGAAATTTCCATTGTTAAGAATAGGCTGGACAATCACCTGTAACAACATAATGAGAATTTATTCTGCCTTGAAATCAGGTAAGGAGCATGTGTGCACTTGACATCCTCTCCAGCCTGTTTTTCAGTCATAAGGATTGTAATGATCATATGTCACAATTTCATTCCTCAGTGTTTGCCTTCTAGAGGGTATAAATTTCGCCCCAGTCACCAGCTCAGGTGGCTTTCTTTGAAATGTCACCCAATGTTCCAGAATTATCATTGAGCATGGTGGTTCTGGCCTCTTGGAAACCACACTCAAGGAGTTTTGTTAGCAGTCAGAGTGAATAGTTAAGAGATTTGTCTTCCTAATCAGAGGTGTCTGTTGTGAGGGCCGCTTGCTCAAATATACTGCTGCTTTCAAAAGAATGAGATTTTCCACAATTTGCATGCCTCAGCACCTTCAGATTCCGCTCCTGGAAGCAAACATGTATTGACCTGCTGTTGGGGATATTAGCAGGCATTACACCTCAGATAGCATTATTTTTGTTGTTTTGTTGAGCTGCAGGAAAACAAACCCACAAATAAATTCTAAAATTCATATGACTTCAGGCTTGTGGATGTTGTTATGTGCTGTTTGGATAACTGTATAAAATGCAGCACTTTGAGAACATAATGCTTTTGATTTTTCACATCAAAAATTGAAAACATAACAGGCTGCTGAGATTAATCTGAAATTTCCGTTTTGATCTCTTCATTGTAAACAAATCAGTTGTCTTCCAAAAATGCTATCCTGAGAAATAAAAAAAAGGAAAATATATACATCACTCACAGCTTCTGAGTATGACATCACCTGCAAAATCACAGTCTGTCGTTACTGTAGCTAATAAGTTCATTCTTACTTCATAAAAGCATCGCGTGCCTTTATATCTCTTATCTTGTGGTTTATAATAATTTCCCAAAACAGCAGAACACATTATTCTTGCTTGCATCGCTGACTTGAGAGCTATTACACCATCCTGCATTAGTCCATTGGCCCACCTCTGCCATAGATACAAATTCACTCTGTTTTCCTTCTGGGGGAAGAAGTTTAGCAATTTGCTGACAATTGCCCATCAAGTAGAAGAAGGGATGGGACTTTGCAGAACCCAGGGGATTGCTCTGCGCTTGGTCCTCCAGACCTTTCTGCTCCCTTGGGAGGGTAGCGGACTGTAAAAATCTCCTTCAGAAGATGGGAAAACAGGTGGAGTAGGATGGAAGAGGTGGACAGTGGCAAAGTCGTGGTGTGTGATGAAATATAAATGGACAAAGGCACAACCTGGATAGATTGCATCATTGGTTTGCAGCTGCTGAGCTAGCAGTTACCATGAAGCTCCTGTCTTCTCCACATGGTCTTGTAGTGGTAGATGTGACCTTAAGGTCACAGGCTGGAGTTTGCTTGGGGCATGGAAAATCTTGTGATGTGTCTGCAGTGTGACAGCCACCAAGAGGTCTACAAAACCCAGAAACCGAATTTCAGTGCCTGATAAATGAGAGGTAATAGTTAGGCTGCTGTCATGCACCTCATGTGAAATGTCCTGCTTTTGGCAGCCCCAGGTGAAAATTACCTGTATTCGTCCAAACCCTAGGAAAAATATCAGGAGGTCAGTGCTTTGCAGGAATAGCTGAGATTTTTCTCCCCCCTCCTTCAGTGCTCTCGCTATAGGAGGGAGGGAGCAGGAAGGTTGCTGCTATTCTGCAGTCTGCCTCTTTCCTTCGAGAGGGAGAGATGGCATGTCCTTGCCTTCCTCAGGGTAAGGAGAGCCTGGCCAAGCTGCAAAGAACATGGTGAAACACCCCAGCAGAAGATGAGGAGAGAGCTGGGAGCAAAACTGATGTAGGGCTGGCAATACTGCATTGATTAAACGAAACAAAAAGCCACAAATTACTTTTTTTTTTCCTTTTTTAGTCTCAGAAGTTTTGAGGTTTGATATTGCCATTTTATAGCATCTGAGTCAGGATTTTGGATCTCCTGAGGTTGGCTATAGTGGAACAGTTCCATTTTAAAGAATATATTATTTAAAACTGAAATTGTTTGTATTAATTAAATATGAATGTTTGCAGCAGAGGAATAAGCAGGAGTCCATTTCTAATCGGAAGCAGCAGATTGGTTTCTTTTGTTATGGTTTTAAATCTGTTTTCACAGGCACGGGGGGCCTTTCAGCACAAGATGTGCTGGAAAGATGATCTGTAGATGAGCTAGATGGCAGGCTGTGGTGTAATGCTCTCTGTTCCCACGCTTTGGTCTTTGGAGACCTACTGCAAAGTGCAATCCTTTGGTCTTCTGAGGGAGCAAGAAGAAACCAGTCCTTGATAACTGGTTTATGTTCCAGTGCTTGTCTAAGTGTGCCTACCACACTAGGTGGAGCACTCATAGCTTGTAAAACATCTTTTGAGAGCCTAGTTTTTAATCTATGCTTATTAATCAGAATCAAGAACTCAATTAAAAGAAGACTTGTCTTATCATTATTTTTTTTTGTTATTTTCATATATTTGCCTTTTTTTAATTTTTTTTTTTTTTAGTACTTGTATTTAGAAAAATGAAGGTCCTTAGCTGGACCTCAGCAGCAACTGTTTTGCTCTACAGATCCAGTGCTGCAGGTCTACACTGCTTACTAATGTAAAAGAAGCTGTAGACACCCACGTAACCACTTGTGAATTTATTATTGTCCAATTTTTTATGATTATTGCATTGTTTCAAAACTCAGTAAAAAGTCTTGCTGGATGTTTTTAAGACTGAAAGGAAACAGAAACCTGTAACCACGGCTTTAATTGAAAATTTAGGTTTCACCTCCCAACAGAGTGTTTAGCCTGAGATGAGAGGCTGAGTGTAGTTTTTCTCTTACTCATGCCCTTTCAGTGTTGCCCTTTGATGTCACGTTATGTTGGTTGGGCAGATGTTCTGTCATGGGTAGGCATAAAGTATTTTCCTAACATCAACATCCAAAAAGTTGATGCTTCAACAGCTCTCTCATTCTCTCTTATAGGAAAAGTATGAGCCTTTCCAATTTTACTGATTTCTGTTATGATTAGCACAAAAGCAGCAGTCTGATGTGATGAAGCAGTGCTCATCTGAAATGTAGGAAATGTTACTTTAAACTTTTAACTTAGTGAATTTGAAGTGATGATTGCTTTTCAACAGGTGTGAGAGAATCTATCCTAGAATAACCAGCAGCCTGGTGGTTAAACAAGTCTACTAAGGACGAAAGACAGATTCCCAGTCTATAGGTTGAATCTTCAGACTTTAGCCCTAAGCTGAGATTAAATCAAGACCTTGTTTCTTAAGGAAAACTCTTCTACTACATTAGGAGGTCAAAAAAAACAAGTAAGAAAAGGATGGTGCTCTGGTTGTTTTGAGATAACTTTTCTGGTCACTGTTATTTACATTCCTAAATAGAGCAGCTAGTTGGACTGTCGGGAAATAATTGGCTGAGGATGTGTATCACAGAAACTGATTTTGACAGTCATCAAACTGGAGAAAAACAAGTACTGAGAAGTAGGTATTTAAAGGGTGAAGCAGTGTTTGTCACCGGGTGTGCTGGACTCTTGGGCTGTGTTATCAGCGTAGCAGTCGGGATGCATGTAGAAGGGCAAGGCAATGCCCACTGGGGAGCTTTGCCTGTGCCTTCCACAGCCCAAGGTTACGAGATGAGCTCCGCAAAATACATGGGGGAAGTTTAGAATTCATACTTGACAGTATGAATTGGGATCCAGCAGACATTGAGAGCTGACTAACTTTGCAATGGAGACTCTGAGAAATAGATGTCATTGGATAAATTTATAAAAAGATCATTCCCTTTTTTCCTCTTAAAAAGATAATAATACCCTCTGGCACTAATGTATCCTTTTAGCTATTGTCTTTTACTGTTTCGGATAAAATATGAGATCATAGTTTTATTGTTTTTAACATATCATGAGAGGGCAGAAAATGATTTTCTTAATTAACACAATTGATAATGTTATCACTTTAGCTGTGTTAATTCTTCTAAAATGAGCTCTACTAATCCTTTATATGAGGTGACACTGAGTCCACAGACATCTTGTGTTTCACTCTACTATTTATCTCTTGGTAAATTCATCTGCTTCTACAAATAATTGCAACACTTGCATGTGGTCCACGACTTTGAATATAATATTTCATTCCTTGTGCTCTCTTGTCAAGCACATCAAAGCACTGCTGCTGCAGTAGCTTTCACAGAGGAATCTCTTTGCTGCATCCAACTGCAGCTTGCTTTCTGTGATTCCTATGGCACATGCTATATACCGCTCTTTTTCATGCTAAGTAACTTTACTGTCTGAGCTAGAACACGTTTGATTTGTTCAGATTTTTTTTTTTTAAGATGTTTGGTATTAATATTTCTTTCAGTTGCCTGCAAAGTTAGAAAAATACTTTTCCCACTTCATACCAGCTTGACTGTTCTACATAAACTGAATGCATCCATTTTTGGCAGGCTGACATAAGTGTAATGATATTTTTCTTACTAATTTAGATTAAAAACTTCAGATTTTGCCAATATCTGCCAATATTTATCTAAGTCACACAGAAGAAGGCATAATTTGAATCTGGGTTAGTACACCTCACCTGTTTGTAGCTTCCCAATATGTTTCAGGAGTTCACAGAAACTTGCAAGCAATGAAGATTGGGACAAGCATGGATCACTGAAGTTTATATTAAAATAACAGTCCTTGTCCCTGACTCATTGACTTTTAGGGGCTGTGGATCAGAACCTTTATGACTTTTATCAGGCATTTAATACTGTGGTATATTAAAAAGCACATGTATAAACAAAACCAACAGAGCTAGCAGTTTAAATCTCAGTTCCTGAATCAATTAATCTGGGAAAATGCACATCCCCTACATTTACCAGACTTTACCTAATAGCTTAAAAGTTATCCCTCTCCATATTTTTTACCCAGCATTTAGGCACTGGATGCTGATCAAGATTATGGCTTTTCTTGACATGGAATTATGAAAGGAATAATTATTCTGCCTTGTTAATTACATCCCCCTTCTGTCTTTTACACACCTAAAGTGAGATTTAATTCTTGAAAAGAGCTTTGTTTGAGGGGCACAATTAATTCCTGCCTGATCAGGATGATGAAAATCTTTCAAAGCCATCATCTGGTATTAAAATCCTGTATTATATGTCATGATAACACTTCTTATGTAAATCAAGCAAAGTTGGTTTTAACTTCTTATATCTGAAACACTCTTAATTTGCCAGACATTATTTAAAACAATGAGGTAAGTTTGTGTCTTTTTGGAAGTTAGATATTAATCTCTTTTTTCTTTTTGTTGAAAATTTTCAAGAAATAATGTCCGCTCTCTGCTTAAAGCCAAGGTAAGGCACTGCTTTTTCAGCAACCAGGTAAGACTAGTCTGTCATAACATTAACATCTGCAAGCAGGTAAGCAACTTAATTGAGCGAAGCAGCAAAATCTACCATGTTGCAACAGTCCAGGTTGATCAAAGAAGGCTTCCTCCTGTCTCATGGTTGTGATATGTTTGGGAAACGGGCACCTTTGCTTCTGAGGCAGGTTAAAAGTCCCAAGCACTGGGCTTCTGGCTGGGCTTAATGTATATAGAAATTGAAATTCCTCTTTAGCGCTACTTTTTTTTTTCACATACTTGTAAGCTGGACAAGATTGTCCTTGTGAGCCACCTAATGTTGACTTGAGTGGGAGATTTTAGTGTGACTCAGGAGAGGAACATGCCCTTAAACACTTTGATACTTATTTATATCAAATCCAAATTGTGCTGACAGATCCCAGATGTGCTTTTCCTTTTGCATCTCTTCAACTACCCACACGGCTAAAATGCTGCAGCAGTATACGAGTTGTGGGACCATGCAAGCTAGGGGACAGAAAAGCATCAGGATCCTTTTAAAGGCCACGTGAAATTCGTGTCAAGACCTGTGGCTATGAATGGATGGAGAGGATGATCAGTCTGATTATTTTGTTTCCCAGATTCATGCTTTAGTACAAGACCATCTTTTTAGACCTTGTCCACCTTGCCATACCATGGCACCTAAACCAAACCTAAATGGTTGCTCTGCTGTCCAGAGCAGTGAACAGTTTGGAGTGCTTATTCTCCATGGCTGTGGCAGGAGAAAAGTGCTCATGATTTCACTTAAAGTATTTTTTTAAAAAAATAATCAATCTTTGCTAATTTTTTCCTTAATTGGAAAAAAAAAAGGAAAGCAATGAAGCTGCTGAACTTTAAAAAGCCATATGCTTGGGACACCTTTTGGCTTCTCCCATATCTCGAGTGCCTCCACAATCTGATTCCCTTAAATGAGGTCTTTTTTTTTTTTCAAAGCTAGAGGGACAGCAGGGAGAGGGTTGTGGGTGCTTCAGGTGTAGGTAGGTGTCATCTGCTACTTTTCTGGCCATACAGGGCTGTTATTGAGAAGACAGTCTGCCTTAAAGATGCAGAAGAGATAGATAGCAAGTGGGTAAAATAATGAAACATATTTTCTCCTTGCTTAACCTCCCTGCAAGTTTGAACTTTTGAGGGGCAAAATTTAAAGCTTCACAACTTGTCCCAGCTCCCACAGCAAAAAGTATGGAAGCCCTGGGAGTCAAGCACTAAGTTCTTGCATTCCACTCCTGCCCCACCAAGCACTGGCAAGATGAACTGAGATGACTGAATGTCCTAAACAGCTCTTGGCTAGGTGGTTTTAAACATTGCAGAAATGTTTTTGTCTTATGCTAGAGTTCCTCACCTTACTTCTTCAGTTGTCCTGGAGGGGTAAACTTCATGAGTGTCTGCTGGACTCTAGTTTTCCCATAACATGGTTCATTTTATTGATCTTAGCACATTTGGTCTCAACAGCCCATCTCCACACAAAAGGAAATGGAAAGAAAATTCAACTAGCTCAGATGAGTCTATTATTTAATACTCCTGCTGCTTCTTCCTAACTGTAATAGCCAATTACTGTTTATAACCATAGCCATGTGAAGTTATTTACATTACAACCCACCACCTAAGTAACTCTAAGGAGAATTTATGGATGTAACTTTTCACTTAACTGTAAAATTTGGAGAGCTCTCGTCTGCAGCCATAGTGCCCCTCAGGATATGAAGAAATTGCTGGGACTGTCTTACTGACAATTCTCAGTTTCTTGGGATTACAAGAACAGTGCGTATAGATAAAGACAGCAAGTTCAGTATGTGTTAAACACATTGAGCAATGAACCTATTCAGACACAAACAATTGCCCTGCTTGGTTTTTCTGTATTCTCAACCGCAGGTCACTCTTCCACTCAGCTGGAAACGTGAAGCTCCTTAAGATATTCAGGGAAGGCACTTCAGAAGCCCTGGCTTGAATGCCTCAGCACTCTGGTATACTCTAGATACTGCTCAGATGGATTACTGTGATGACTGCCACGTGAATAATGACATACTTAGATAGAGTAAGTCATGAAATAAATCAGGGAAGGATACTTTATGCAATTTTGAATTGGAGCCTGAGATGTCCTGGGAGCTGGTAGAGCAGAAATGAAGACAGAAGGATGCATCTTGTTTATGAACAAAAATATCTTTGCATTTTCTGGTGGCAGATGTGATCTATTGCAAACTTTGTTTATTTGTTTTTCAGACGCTGAACCGGACATGAATGGGATGGCATCAGACCACAACACTTCATCCCAGGAAGACTACCTCCCACACTATCTCCAGAAGGAAGACCCCTTTGCATCAAAGCTTTCTAGAGAAGCTGACATTGTAGCTGGGTTTTATTTGACCGTAATTGGTAATGATTTTGTAATTAATCTTTGAAATATGACTATGTCACTGCATCCTTGCAGGCACTCACAAAGGAGGCAGAAGCTGCTGTGCATTAGATGTGTAATTACGTACTTCTTCATACTAGAAATTAAAATCTAGGAGGGAGAGGAGAGAAGGTGTTAGAAATATGGTGTTAACCGTGTCAACAGTTAGTGTCAACAGACAGTGTTCCTCCAGGTAGTCAAAAGTGACTAGCAGTAGATCTTCCAGCAAAAAGTGAAGAAATAGTATTTTTTTTTTTTTTCTACTGATAGGTTACCATCTTGCAGTTTAACCATTCCTGACCAGAACTGGCTCTTGCCCTTACACCATGTGGGTTTTATGGCCTGTTTTCAAAGCCTCCCTCACGTGCCTACGCAGCAAAGAGAACATCTTTGGAACATGCTCATTTTAATCTTTCTCAGCTCCCAGCATCAGCTGTCCTCTGTTACGTATTACATTGAACAACATTTTCTGCCTAACACCATCCCCTCCCTTTTGTTTTGGAGTCTTTTACTGTGTGCAAAATGACTTTGCAAGCAGAATAAATGCAATTATTTATTGGTTAGTGCACACAGATGATAGCTGGGACTGATTTCTACATTAAGTATTCATATGCCAAGGAGTTGTCCTTCAGCTGGGAAATACTGGGCTCCATTGCTTCTAGGGATCAACTGGTTCTTCTTCTTGATGATTTACCTTCTTTGCTTTATGGAGGTGGGCAGGGTTATATTTTTTTTTTTTTTGTGTCAATACTTGCCACAACACTTACACTTCTTTCTATGCTTTAGGTTTCCTTATGTTTTATGAGTTTAGTTTATGCAGCTTCTCACAGCTCAACAGCTGTTTTCTCAATAAAGCTGAGCCAAGGTCACCAAACTGGGCTCCGGGTGTCAGACTGAACACCAGACTGTATACAGGGTATACAGTCTATTCCTTGATATTTATTTCAGTTTTGATTAATTCTCTTGTTCTATCAGTTCTGCACAAAATACAAAGATCTTTCAGCCCTACTTTCATGTTTCTTAGTCACAATTTTGCATCCCTCCTTCCTACTCTCTCTTATTGCCTTTCCTTCGACTCATCCAAGTAATCTAATCTTTCTGCAGTGAAGGTCTCACAAAGACTTGAATAATGCTTATTCCTCATTTGTCTTCTGCTTTTGTCGTTATCAAAATTCAGAGCAGTAGAGACGGCAGGTGAAGCTGTATCTCTGTGCTGTTCTTGTTGTTCATGTGGTGTTTTGTATGTATCCTAGGTTTTCACAGATATATATTTTTTATGCTGCTATGCAAACAGATGTCTTTACTGAACTGTCCAAGACAGCCCTCCTCAAATTTTTTTTTTGCTCGGTTAAGCAAATGTAGCTTTAATCCCAGGAAATATGTCTGAGTAGCTGAAATGAATCCTTCCAATGTACAATGTGTTGGCTTGTTATATTGGCTGTACTTAGTTCTATAGTTTTGGAACTATCTAGTTCCAAATAAATAACGTGCCAGGTGTGAAAAGCAGATAGAATCAAGTTAAGGCAAGAAACAGAAATAATGATTTCCAGTGAAAAACCAAAATCTACCATATGGGCACAGACTTACACAAGCAGTGTGAGGAGACTGAAATTATAGTTTACAAAGAGCTAATAATCATTTTGATATTGGACTTATCAGTAAGTTTCCCACCTTCCTGGTGTTGTGGACTGGATATCAAACAGCCTGCAGTGGATTCATTGTGCCCAGTGGCCCAAGCCAGGGAAGTTCAAGTCATAGCTCTTCTGTATAGATGTGTAGCTCTAGAAATCATACCCCACATTTTACTCTGGGTTTAACTTATTTTTTCATGTGTTTGTTTTGCATTGCATTTTGCTTGGTTAGTTACTTTACCATTATGGTCATTACACACTCCAGTAGCAGTTTTCTTTAGAGCCAAGTATGCTTTTCACATGCACATGTAAATGATATATTTGCATTTTCCTTGGACTTGCATCTAGCATAAGAGACTGCTGGTATCTTGCACAGATATTTTTTTACTCCCTTTAGCAATTATCACAAAGATTTCAAGCAGTCATTTCTTAGCTACTAGTCAGTCATGCCCTCAGCCATTTTAGCAACAGTGACTGGTTTCATGTTTTCTAGACCAAGACAGCAGTGTTTTAGACACTGTGTGCACTACATTAATGGATAACACTTTGCCAGGGGCCAAGAGAAGTACAGAAATGCTGCTTTTATAGGGGTTTGTGTGAAGAAGGAGAGTGTTATGCTTTTTACCGCACCTCAGAGCTCAGCCATTAAGAGAGGGAGTTAAACAACTGGTGGGAAGAGCAATGTCAGGTCATCTTCTGTGCTTGTGAATGGATGGGGTGAAGTGATCTTTAAACACATTATTTTACAAAAAAACCCCAAACTTTACTTGAGCTAATGCTTCTTATGTGAGTTGTACCTTACAAGCCCAGGTCAGCTTATCACCTTGCAGATGCCACTGTTAGCTCCTGTTGATGTGCTGATGCGTATTTTATTACCCATTCATGTTTAGGTGGATAGCAACATTTTCATAATATCTTGGGCCTGCAAAAATAAAAGAAGTTGTTAGAAGAAATTTAATCTTTGTTGTTCCCAGGTAACTTTTTATTAATAAAAATAATCTTAAATGTGCTTTTCCACTAAGCTGTTTTCTGACAATTCAAAGCATCCACATTTCTGTTAGGACAAGAAAGCACTGCTATGCAGAGATTTTTGGTGGTAGACAGCGGATCTTAAGGTGTTGGAGAAGGAAGCCTGGCTCTGTGAAACTATGCACTGACATCAAACTCTACACAGCAGGCTTGCTAAGGCTGCAAATTTGCTGTAATTGGCAGCTTTATAGTTAATCTCAGCTCCCAAGTATCCAAAACAGCAAGCAAAAAGTGTGTGCTTAAATAGCTCTTGGGCACAGTAGTGCCTTGTGGTAACTTTGTGGTATTGCAGATTGTGAACTATGTAATCTGGAGAAGATGGAAAACCTAGCTGGAGCATTCAGCTGCCACACCCAGTGAGAGTATGTCTACGTTTTTTATTGTAACTTGTGGCTCAGGCTGAACTTGTCCATTGTCACCTTCTGCCACTGAACCGTGTCCCCTATTCCTTCGCAGATCAAGTCCAAGAAATGGTGGCCCCTTTTTGAGGATGTCCTGTGTGGACATCCTGGTAGCAGAGAGAGGGACTGGCTGCGAAAAGGTGGGAAGCCAGGGGGTGGGGATTGCTATTGGGCATCTTTTTGTGCTTGAAGTATGTAAGGTGCAATTGAGTTTAAAATTTTTTTCAAAATGGGGAAGAAGCTGAACAGTGAGGGAACAAGGCTGGGATCCTACCAGGAAGCTTCGCAGAACTTTTAGGGTCAGACTGGTTGTATAACTGAAGTATGGTAGTTTGAAAATATAAAAATACTTTTTTTTTTTTTTTGTGTCTTTGAAGAAAATCAGGGGTCTTGATCAATCTGTGACAAATTCTCTGTGAATGTGTGATCTTTTGTCCTAACTAGTTCATTTTCATGTGTATTTTTTTAGTTGTCTGGAAAAAAAAAAATCAAACAGTACACATGGTTATTTTTACTTTGTCACTCCTCCCAGTAGCTTTTTCATCACTGACTTGATTGATTTACTGCACGGCTGGGTAGGGTGACTAACTACTGAGCAGACACCCGCTGGTTGTCAGCTCCTTTGAAGGTCTGTGGCAAGTAACTATTGATTTGCAAACTGTTGTTGCACGTATGAAACAGCTTAATTGAGAACAAAATCCTGAACTATCTTCTTTTTATTTTCCTGATGATTTAGTACTGATGTTAGATTGGAGAAAAGGAGTCTTATTTGTTCAGATTGTTACTTTATACACTTCCACCTTTCGCTGCAGGTTGCTTATCTGAGCCAGGCTCTTTCTCTGTAGATGGCACTTTTTAATCACATCCTTGGCTCTTTCTGTGTATATACGTAATAGTGTTATGGTGCCATGGACAGTGGTGCCCTGAACTGTTTGCTCATGGAAAAGAGCCTGTATTTTATACCTGAAGAGTCTTTTTTTTTTGCCTTTTTCTAACTAATCTCTGCCTATGCACACAGCCTGCCAGTGTCTATCAGAGCTGGAAGCCTGCATCAGCGAGGACTTTGGCTAGCTGTTAGGAAAATCTTTTCAATAGTAGGAAAAAGGAAGCATTAGATGGCTCATCTAAGGAGATTATAAAGTTTCTGTCACCAAGGAGTTAAAAAAGAATTCAGACGAGCAATTGTCAGATGTAAGTTTTCCTAGTTTTTTTTTCCTAGTTTCCTAGCCCCACTCAGGACCAAGATACGCAGTGTCTCTCTCACTCCTCCACCCTCTGAGGGAATGGGGAAGAGATAATAAAAAGCTTGAGGTTTGATATAAGGACAAGGAGAGATCATTAAAGTTACTGTTACAGGCAAAACAGGCTTGACTTGGGGAAAACTATTTGTTTATTACTAAAACCAAAGCAGGATAATAAGAAAGAGAACAAGATAACTTCCCCCCACCCCTCCCTCTTCCCGAGCTTAATATTATCTCTACCTCCTTCCCCACCCTGAGTGGCACAGGGGGGAAGAGGGAATGGGGGTTACAGTCAGTTCATCACATGGTGTTTCACGCCGCTACTTCATTATCGGGGGAAGAACTCCTCACATTCCTTCCCTGCTCCTGCGTGGGGTCCTTACCACGGGCCACAGTCCTTCATGAAACTGCTCCGGTGTGGGTCATTTCTTCCACGGGATGCAGTCCCTCCAGAACAGCTGCCCCAGCGGGTCCTTCATGGGCCACAGCCTCCTTCAGGCATCCGCCTGCCCCGACATGGGGTCCTCCACGGGCTGCAAGTGGATCTCTGCTCCTCTGTGGACCTCCATGGGCTGCAGGGGGACAAGGTGCTCCACCTTGGTCATCACCACAGGCTGCAGGGGAATTCTGGCCAGGAGCAGCATTACTTCTCCCCCTCCTTCTTCACTGACTTTGGTGTCTGCTGCTGTTCCTCACAGGAAAAGTTCTTCACAGCAGGCTGGCAAAAGCCTCTCAGGATCTTTTCACATCTCATCTCCTCTCCACTTCTTGCAGCCGGGCCAAGCCGGGTCCAGTCGGCCGCCCGGCGGGAGGCCAGAGGGTGAGGGCTGCAAGGCCCACAAGGCTCACGCCTCCCCCTCTCTGCCCCTGCTCCAGCTTCTTCACACCTCTCTGTTTTTTTTTTTTTTTTTTTTTTTTTTCCTGTTTTCCCCTTCTTAAATACGTTGTCGCAGAGGCGTTATCACAGAACATTCTGCTACCAATTGGCTTGGCCTTGGCCAGCAGCGGGTCCACCCTAGGCCTGGCTGAATCCACCAGACAAGGGGGAAACTACTTCTAGAAGCTTCTTACAAAAGCTGCCACTGTAACGCCCGCCCCCCCCCAAACAAATCCAACACAGAAATGTAGAGAAAAGGCAACTTAAATTATCACCGAAAGCCTTCCAGTTGTAGGACTGGGAGGTCAGTGGGCTGGGGCTCTCTGACACATTGTTATTAATAACCAGCAGTTGTTTCTGAGGCTTGTCTGGTGAAGACACTTCTTTGGACTACTGACCAGTTGAAAAAAATTCAGAAAAATGTCAGGTGCTTTCGAAAGGTGTTTCAGACTGGATACTGGCACTCTAGATACCCTAAATATCACTACAGAGAAAATAGCATTAAGAGAGAAAAGAATTAAGATATATGAAAAATGTTCTGCCACATTAAGATTCATTCACTTAGCTGCAGGGAAGAAAATAATTCAAATGAATACCTGTATCTACTTATAATTCATATTAACTTTTCAGAGCCGTAAGAATAGGATGTTTTTTAAACTTCATTCGCCAAGGATAAATCAAATTTACTGAGAAAATCTAAGATTAAATGATAAGCCAGCTTCTGTCCTGTTTATTTTTAAAAATAATACAGAAACCAATATTGTCTGTATAAAAATAAGAGTGTTTCCAGTCAGAAAAGTGTTGCACTTATTACTGAGAAATTCAAAATCAAAGTATTTTTCTCCTGAGTTTGGTAAATTTTCATTGCCACAGTCACTCATCTTCTTGGGAAACGGTCTGGTATTAGCCTCTGGGAATCATTTTTCTCTCTGCCTCATGGATGACCCCAGGTTGGGTTTCTTGGTTTTGTGAGAACATGGCACCCTTGCAGGGGCATTATTCTATCAATGGGCCAGAGGGAATACCCATTTAATTCCTGAGCTTTAATTCCTGAGATCTGGCCTCCCAGCAGACTGTGATGAAAATTATGTGATGTTCAAAGGTATAGAATCCCTCTTCAGGCACTGAATTCCAGTTGGAAGTTAAATCAGATATATTTTATAATTTTCCTTATTATAATAGAAATAATTTTTATTGTAAATTTAAGACGTGATATTAATATCAATTCTTAAATTATTTTAGAAATGTATCTCTCAATCTCCAATTGGAGCATTTAATAAAATTAAGGTTGATCACAGACTGAGGTCCTTGTGACTACAGACAGATGAATTTCATTCTTGTGGTTGCATAAAAGTTTGTGAGACAAAAGAGGTTGATGAGAACAGAGGAATTATGGGATTTCTATTGCATGCATTCAGTTGATAGCTGTGCATGCTCAGGTAGCCAAAGCATTGCCCTGCTGCAGAGGAGAAAATAGCATTTGTCATGGGAGGGAGATGTCTGCAGAGTAAAATGTTCAGCCTTGGGACCACAGGTTCAGGCTGAAAATATTAGGGAATTTCACAAGGAAGATGGAATATTTCTGGTTTTGAGGAGGATTCTAACTTGATTTTTTTTATTTTTATTTTTACTTTTATAGGGATTCTTTCAACTCTGGGAAATGGGTATGTTATTTATATGTCCTCAAAAAGAAAAAAGAAGTTGAGACCTGCTGAGATAATGACTGTTAATTTAGCAGTGTGTGATCTGGGCATTTCAGGTAACTTCATATCTTATTTTCACTCGTTTTTACTATCCCACATTCTTTCTGGCAAGAGACAGTCCTCTGGAAGTCAAGTGGAGCCCAAAATGCTTTTTGCTTTATTATTTGCATATAAATAAGAGAGAAGGATAGAAAATAATATTCCCGAACAATTTGATGGAAAGAAATGAAAAGAACAGAGGTGAAAAATAGGGTTGGATTTATCAATCAGGCAAAACTCCTGTTCACCTCTGCACTGGAAAGGCCTTCAAAGACAGCTCCCATGTGTATCCTGGCACAATAACTACAAAATAGCTTGGTGCTATGGTTGAAGAAAATCATATTTTCTTGCTGTAAGCTGCAATAGAAGGGATCCAGGTACCTCAAAAATACATATTTATCCAAATATGACTGGAGAGGGGCATGAGGGGAAAGAACTGAAAAATGCCAGTGGCTGTCAACCCATCAAAGCTAATAATTTACTCTCTAGTGAATATCCCCTTTTATTTCTGGGTCAGGAAAATAAGCATTTGTGTAAATCTATAGAGTAAGAGCAACATCAGCCAACTGGAGGGATTTCACAGCCTGGATGCCCTGGCATGAAAGAGGGGAGCTTTGGAAAGGTTTACATGAAGTTGCAGAGTCAAAAGCCTTCGGAGATCTTTCCTTTGGCTCTTGACATGTGACTTATTTAGCTGCTTACAGCTACTTGCAAATGTAGGGAGAGGACTGGACATCCTTTAGAAAAGAATATTTTGGATGGTAGACAATCCAATGGGTAAAGAGGCTTGATGTGACCCAGCTGACCATAGGATCTCCCCAGTGCAATATAAATGAGAGAATGTTCCCATGCTCCCAAAGCCATCTGTCCCCTATGTGTTGCACACACTGGGACGCTTGCCCCCAGCTCCAGCACAGCCTTTTCCTGCCCTCATCTCTGCTTAATGCTTCTACTCTCATCCAAATGCCTAAAATAGCACTAAACAACAGAGAATGATGGCTCCCAGCCTCCCAGAACCGAAGCTCATTATGGTCTCACTGCACAAGGCCAAGGAGCTGCTCACCCCTCAGCTTCCAGTAATTTTGATACTTCTTAGTGATCAGTAAACGTGGTTTTCTGAAGGAGATACTTATGAATTCAGCAGGAAAAAAAAGCATTAGTATAAGCATGTCTGCTCTGCTACCACACAAAGAAATGCCAATGATTTCGTCGGCATATCTGCCGTGGAGACACCGTTTCCATCTTGCAGCAGTGAATAAAAAAATAAACACCAGGTTTTGCCTCTTCTGTGATGCTCTTATTTATAAGGCTTTTATCTGACTCCAATGAGAGTCACTCCAATGAGACAGAGTGTTTCAGGAGAGTTTCCATAGCCATATATTTAGAATGTAAACAGATACCTCCTAGCCATATAAGCTGTATGTCCCAACCATACAAACTCCAGCTTGTTTGGGAGCCCTCTTAGCATAAGGGCTGCTAATTTCTCTGTTAAGATCTGTCACCAGCATACCACTTGGTCACCTTGTCTTCCGTGAGGATCTCAATCTATCTGTGTGTGTCTGTGTGTTTAAGTTTTGTAATTAAAAAGAATCATGATTGGCACAGCCATGCATGCTTTTCCTCCCTTCTCTTTATTTTTTTTTTTTTTTTGTTAATGGATGATGTTGACTCAAAAATGTGATGTGTTCTGTCTGCTGCACCGATTGGAGTGAAGATGGAACTTTTTCCAAAACCTTCGTATGTCATGCGGTTGTCTTGGCACCTTGTTCAAAAAACCCAGTTCTCCCATGGCCCTGCTTCCTGCAGATTTCCACAGGGTGGCACCAGCCACTTATTCAAAACTGCATCAGGCTCATTTTGCACTGATACTGTGCTCAGAGTCCTGTGCTGCTGAAGAGAAATTTGATTTCTCTGCAAATAAATGTGTTGGCCTTTAGAACTGGTAGTTATTTACATAAGTGAAGTTACTGACTCTAGCATGTATCCTAGACCTTGCCATATTTCCTGTTTTTCTTGAAACTTTAATAACTGGGGTCAGTTTTTGCTTGAAAAATTAAAGTACATTTGTTCTGCTAGGAGAAAAGCACGTAGCATATTGACCTGAGCACAAACTTCAGGCTCAGGCTTAGAATTTTCCGTACAGGCTTAGGCTAAAGGAAAAGGATACCAAAATATCTTGTTTAGAAATAAGTCTTATTTTGAAGGGTTTTCAATCATGATGCTTTTGGCATAGAAGATGGAGCAAAGGCCATTTTCTGAAAGATTTTGTTTTGGTAGAAATGATTTAATTTTCTCTTAAGAATGAAAACAATGTTCAGTTTCACATCGGTTGCCTTGAAATGGGATATTTTAGGGAACAATCAAAATATTTTTCTACAGATCACTTCAACAAAATAGAGACTTTTGTCTTGACTTCTACAAATAGGTTAGTTTGTGGGAATTATAGTTTGCAAGACTACTTTGCTTCTTTGTAAACCAATTTACTGAGCTGCCATGACATTACAGAGAGCGTGATTCAGACAGGGAATTAGCGCAGGGCAGCTGAGATGCTTTCAACTCCTTGAGGTGCTCTGGCAACTCCTATGCAGGAAGGAACACAATCACAGGAAGGTGGAGTTAAATATTTAATGTTGCTTGAATGTTGCAGTTGAACTGTTCAGACCTTGGAGCATTTCAGGTCGGTCTGGTAAACAGAAATGAAGGATTCAGAAAACCATGCTGATATTCCTAGATTGTAAATTTTTGAGTATTCTGTTCTGTTGAAGTTGATTTTTTTTTTGTGTGTGCAGTTTGAGACCAAAAAAAACCAACAAAATCAGGAAGTGAAGATTCCAACTAGAAAATTACAATTTCCAAACGTTCTCATTTTCGTGGTGCTTA
Organism: Ardeotis arabs; assembly: GCA_011801015.1. Classification (NCBI taxonomy): domain Eukaryota; kingdom Metazoa; phylum Chordata; class Aves; order Otidiformes; family Otididae; genus Ardeotis; species Ardeotis arabs. Next base: position 77,757 of record JAAGAY010144893.1, on the reverse strand, counting down.
CAAAGAATATTAATAAAGTTAATCTGTTTTAACAGATATGGCCTAACTTCACTTCTTCCGTAACGTACCACTCACTTCTGGAAATAGAGAAATGAGCTAAGGTGCCACTAGAATAGTGTCTTCAAAATAGTTAGATATTTCCCTTCTGTTCAGGAATGCATAAAACTTTTTAGTATCTGTGGTTAGGTGACTTGCTGAGAGTCACCAAGGAAGAGTGTGGTACTGACAGGAGCTGAAACGACTTCTGCAGCTCAAATCCATGCTGTGACCATAGCACCATCTTCCTTTGTAACCTAACACTTGGCCACTGTGTGCGTCCTCCTGTTGGGGCTTGGTAGGTTTGCGGAAGTCCTCTTTGAAGGCAGATTTCTTTATCTGATGTTTGAAGACACTTGATTATAGGGATGTAGCCTATCCAGATCTGTGCCTGTTTCAAGCTCGGACTCACTCATCACCTGTACCGTCTACATACTGGCATGTGCTTGCATGTGGACTTAACACCTACTCTGAAGTTTTCATAATGGGAAGAGCTTGCAAGCTTGCAGAGGCTCACTACCAGAGTACGGGTTTCCTTCTGGTTCATGTGGTTTGCAGTAGAGCTCTTGTTTCTAGCCATACTGCAGACTTAGCTTATCCTACCACAGCTATGGAGTCTAGCTACAGCTGTCTTAGGCTAAGTGCTGTGGATAGAGGGCATGCAAGCCATCACATTCATTGTACCTGAAGCCCTCTCTCCACTTCACAGAGCATTTTTACTGGTATTAGCTTTGGGTGAAGTGGAGGATTTGCTTTTCCGAAAAAAGATGGTTTTACCAGTGATGGATTTTATCAGTCAACTGATGTTCCTTTCTCCTTTTGAAGTTGTAGGAAAACCCTTTAGTATAATTTCCTTCTTTTCTCACCGCTGGGTGTTTGGATGGATGGGCTGCCGCTGGTATGGATGGGCTGGTTTCTTCTTCGGCTGTGGAAGCCTTATTACCATGACAGCTGTCAGCCTGGATAGATACCTGAAAATCTGCCACTTGTCTTACGGTAAGAAAGAAAACTGTATTAATTATAGAAAAGCTCTATTAAGTAAGTGATATAGTTTTCTAGACTGAAATAATGCTTAAGCTCTTCAGAATGCTTTTGTTAAATATAGAGGGAAATAGACAGTTAAGAGGAACATATTTGTATGAACCAAGTAATCCCAGCTAAATTTGTATTGCTGGAGATAACACCTTCACTGTTTTCTGTCTGCCATCTGCTTAAGCCATGCGTTTTAGTAATCACTCACAGGTAAATCGCTTTGTATATATCAAGACCTATTGACATTAAAAGATTCAATATTGTGCATCTTGCAAGGTCTTATGGCCGACACACAAAATTATTCCTTATTAGATGCCTAAATTCCTTTAAGATATGTGGCAAGCTATTTAAAACACCTAAAAGATCTGAATGTGCAATAGGTCATAATAAATGTGGTATCGTCTCTCTAATATGGAGGTAGAACCTGAGAGGATGAAATGAATTTAGTAATGAAAGATATTATTGCCATATCCATCAATATATTATCTCTCTTGAATATGAACAATTATATGCCAGTTAAAAGATGCTGTCACAGTTTAGAAAATATATTTTTCTTACATTGGAAGGGACTTACTCCTCTACAAAATACTGGGAATACTCAGCATGACTTTACATATAAGAAATACCTTGCCCATGTGACTTCAGGGATGTACAACTGATCTCATTATAATCACATACGATATCAACCGTGTAATGTTAAGTTACAGGAAATTTGCAGCTAGGAAGTGTAAGTAGACTGATCTGTCCAATAGTTGAGTGTGCTGTCAATTAAAAGCTGTGATACTGTACTAAGATCTGCTGTCATAAATCCTGGCATGTCCATACTTTTTCCTGAAATGTGAATGCAGGGAAAGTCACCTTAGTTGAGTTTTAAATGCACCATTCACATAAAGCAGGATTTCATTTCTTTCTATAAATGTCTTATCAAAATAATTCAGTGGCAACTCAAATCATAGACAATTTTTCAGACTTGACGAATCAAAGTAAACTTTTCATGGCCAGCTGCATTAATGTCGTGAACTCTGGTATTTACTACAACATCTTATTTCAAGAGAGATAGAACACTTCAAAACCTTTTTTCTCAAGAGCTATCTGGCCATGGCTGTCCATACGAAATGATGGAGAGCAATAATCATATTTAGCATGTTCAGTGTAGGTGGTTAACCTAGCCATTTTCCATATAAGGACTTCTGGTCTGGTTTGTGTTCCTGATGCCTAGGATTAACAGCCTGATCTTTCCTACATCATTCTTCCATGTGAAGGTGCCTGGTTCCAGCAGGGTATCCCACATGAAGGGCTATTCCATGACCTACTTCTCTAGGAACAGGAACAGGAAGACCCTTGTAATAGGAAGCGCTCCCTGGAAGCTGTTTTTACAATTTCTGAAAGCAAGTCCTGTGGCCTAAATCAATCAGGAACCTGGAGCACCTGACTATATACCTACACCTTCATTTTGCTCCAAATGGCTTTTTTTGCTTTGTTTTGTTTTGTTTTGGTAATTGAGTGCTGTGGTTTGACAATAGCTGTGAAAATAATGCCGATATTTAAGTCCTCATGCTATTGTTGCTCTAGTTTTTCCACACCTGAACACAACAAACTGCTGTCCTGTCTCTCAGCCGTTTTGCTCAAATTAATCACTTGACAGTTGGTATTCATTTTCCTTCCAGTGACCTGGAAAGGTAAAATCAGCTGGGGAAGGGGCACCAGTCACATCTGAATTATAGTAATTTGATTTGCTTTGATTTTGTTCTATGTCAGTCTCAAACCTTGAAGAAAGCTCCTCAATGCCAATGGATGGGACTGAAAACAGATTAGAGCTTCCAAGGTGGAAGGGGCTGTTAAAATACCATAGTTCGAGTTTCTTCATAAATCATAGGTTTTAAATTGTTAGTCGTATCTGAATCCAACATGCTGAACATAGGTGATGATGGAAAGCTTGTAAGCTGAAGGTTTTTATAGCTGACATAGGGTTATATTCAAGATGAGCAGAGAGACAATATTCCATTCTACAGCTCCAGGCAAGCTGTTAGCATTTAATAAAATAAATGGACAAGGATAAACGAAAACACCAATTACAAATACTTCTCAACATATGCACATGATGATTTACTGTACTGGAAAAGAATGACAAGGTAAAAATAAATCTTGGATATATTATTTCCTCTGTAAATCCTTGTCTTTCAGTCACTTGAGTTAATGATTTCTGTTGAGAAGTGTCTTGAGATCAGACTTAACATACTACAGGAGGAAGAGGAAATAATGTAAGTTACATCATACAGCTGCAGCTAGTGAGCCTTCATACTGAACAATGAAAGGCTGAATTAAACACTTAGTCCTTTGTGTGGGTCAGACCTCCATCTCTTCTGACAACACACTATGAGCACGCCTTTACAGTCCACAAAGCAATTTTCCAAATTACTAGACAAGATTCCCATGATCATTGCTGAGCTGGAGGTTTGGATTGCTTTTGTATGGGCTCTTCTAGGCTGCAAATCATCAGAGCCTAAAGTAGAGATCTGAAATAACATCGGGTGGAGCCCTCTCTATGAGTGTGTGTTTCTTTTCATGAGGTATGATGTGAGCTGGGGTGACTAGCTCTGGGTCGCCACAGATATCTGTCAGGAGGTGAGATAAACCCTACAGCAGTTGTCAAACAGCCGAGCAAACTCCTGCTACGTGTGTAGAATGACAAGTTCAATTGTGCCAAATATATACGGACCTGAGGTTGTAACTCTTGAACTATCTTTCAGGTACCTGGCTTAAGAGACATCATGCGTTTATCTGTCTGGCAATAATCTGGGCCTATGCTACGTTCTGGGCTACGGTGCCTTTTGCTGGTGTGGGGAGCTATGCCCCCGAGCCGTTTGGGACCTCGTGCACTCTGGACTGGTGGCTGGCGCAGGCTTCCGTGGCTGGACAGGCTTTTATTTTGAGTATTCTTTTCTTTTGCCTCCTGTTCCCAACTGCAGTCATTGTGTTTTCCTACGTCAAAATCATTTTAAAAGTCAAGTCATCCACCAAAGAGGTTGCTCACTATGATACCAGGATTCAGAACAGCCACATACTTGAAATGAAGCTGACCAAGGTAGGTAGGAAGATTTAACCCTGTTTGCTTTGCTGGGTCATAAAAGCAGGCTTGGGGAAATTCAATCACATACTCTCCTATGCTGAATCATAGTATGATGCACTGAAAGTGGTTCTTTTACCGTTCTTCTCCATTACTGACAAGATGGGAAAAGCCAGGAGTTGAAACATAATTTTGTGATTAGGGCACTCGAGTTCCTGAGATCATGATTCAGTCTGAAGCTCTGCCAAAGCCTTCCTGTGTGACCTTACACAAGTCACATCATCTTCCTGTGGCCCTGTTCCTCACTCCATCATAAAACTCCCTTTACTTTCAGAAACAATTGTAATTATTTTAAGGCATTTGTGGTGCCCAGAAATTGTAACAGAAAAACAGATGAAAAGTAGATTATTGTAGCTGGGAAATAAAACTTTCAGACAGCCTACGTTCCTCTCTTAATGAAGATATAAACCAAAGTCACACCTGTGACAATGCGATTGTTTTTATGCAAATAATTTATCATTAAAGTTCAACCATGAGCTGCTGGTAAAAATGCACTCAAGTGATAAAATTAATTTTCTATCTTAGACCATATCCTATTTTCCCTTTCTTATAGAATCTATTTTCTGTTTGGCAATGGTGACAGCCATGATCCTTGCTGATACTTGTTATTGTGCCAGGAAATCTCTCAAAATAAAAACTTATACTGAACAAAACCAGATTCCTTAGCTGTAAAAGATTCACCAGCCTCTGTAAGCCATGCCAAGAGGGAGAAAAGCAGCATCTTTTGCTTGGCTGATCAAATTTTATTGTATTTTTGGAGAGTTGAACTGAAAGTTGTATCATACACAGCAATAAGTGACATTATGTCTAAAAAAATCGGAGAGTCTCAGCTGACTACCTGTATGGTCAGTGTTATCAATATAGCTGGTAAAATGGTATTTGCCTCTAAAAAGGGATGCTTCAGTACGGTACAGTTTTGTGGTTATTCAGCTCATTTCCTTTGAAGAACAATGGCAACTTTTGATTTGATGTTGCATGTTTATTTTTGCCATATTGAATGGATCACAGAAAGCTTCTGTGTGAGCTGAATCGAAACACTGGTAGTTGTCCTTCTGTCTTGGATCTACAGTGGAGAACATAATGTTGGGATACATAAAAATACGGAAAATGAGTCTCCATGATAACCCATTTCACTCCATACCACAATTTATAACAAACAGACTGTGTTTGAGATCCTTAGGTCACATGAATCCTTTCTTCAGTGACAGACAACAGAAAAGCATAAAAGAATGATGTTTCCCTGAAAATATTACCGTCAAGATGTGGAACCAAAGGCTCCTCAAAATGCTTTGTAATATCCAAAAAATCTTGTGCTTTCTGATGATTTTTTTGTTGTAATCCTGCTGATTATACTTATTCCAAATGAGTGCACATGTACTATTATCAGTCTGGATGCAGTAATAGTCTGTCAATGGCAGCAGTAGAATGGCATATGTTCTTCAGGATGTGTTGTTGCGTGATGTTATTTGAAGCTGTATCGGGCTGTGACTGAGTGCAGACAGGCTGGTTTAGGTAAAGTATGTAAATGAAAAATTTTGGCCCCAGACTTTTTTTCTTTAATTTTTATACTAAACATTCTTATGGCTACGTTTCCTCATGCTATAAGGAAGTCCTTTTCTCGTTTACCAGGAATGCATCCTAAATGTTTGGTAGAAATCTGGTTTTAAAAGCATCTACAGATTCTAATGGAGTACAAAATCCATGCTACAGGTTAGGAGAAAGAAAACCAGACATTGTACTAGTGTTCTCACTCTCAGTTAAATTCCCAATAGTAATTTTTTTATCTGCTGGAGTGGGTATACCCAGAGACTTAACAGCTCATGTCTTATTGAATAGCTTTATGCCCTCTTGTTCCTTATTTGTCTTGAAAGGGATTCAAATGGTTGGCATCTTTCCAGTGACAGACAGGCCATAGGCCCCCTCTGGGGTGGAGGCAGAAGATAAACCCAGCTTGGCAAAACTCTTCTCCTTCCTTCTGTTACCAATGGCCATACTTGTGGCGGGTTATTGGTTCCACGGAGTTTTGATGCCTTCTGTCTGGGACATCAGCACAATCTACAAGAGAGGAAGAAGCCCTGCATTAGATTAGGGTGTTGTAAACCCTTCTCTTCTTTTCCTAATTTGCTTTGCCTTGGTGACTCATCCTGGGTGATACAAAAGAAGGAGTTATAGTAGATACAGACAAGAATATACCCCCCTAAACAAACTCACCTATTGAGATACTCAGGGTCCCCCACATACCATCAGGACCTACTTTAGTCCTGGAAAATTCTTCATAGTCTTTGATTTTATGAACTTTGGATTCTGATTTCAAAGGACCCAGAATCTGGAAGATTTGCAGTTTTTTTTTTTTTTTTAATTTTTCTTTCCCAGTGCATGCTCCTTTTATTCTGGAATGGAAAAGAGACTGGGTTTCTTTTCGAAAATCTGAGGAATATTTAATTGGAAGAGACTATAGAAGTAAGGAAGTCTGTAAATAAGCAAGAAAATAAAAACAAACAACAACAAAAAAACCCCATAAGAAATGTTTCCATTTTAACTTGCATTCATTTCAAAGACTCTGCTAAGATTTTTAAAAAGTTTCAGAGTTCTTTGTTATATATTATCCTGAAAAAGAGACTCTGTATGTTTTTAAAGGACTCTGCTCCTTAAATAATTTCAATTTTATGTCAAAGAATTCTTGTTTTCTGAGATCTCTTTTAGTTTCCTCATATTTAGCCTGACCTTATAGCATTTTTAAAGGTCTGTGGTAACAGGCTCATTCACTGCTCTGTGTCAAGTGAAAAGAAAAGAGGAACTAGATAAAGAGATGAGAAATGAGTGACAGCTTTTGTTCATGTCGTAAATTTTTCCATTCTGTTGTCCGTTCCCTTGCATTCTGCCGAACTCTGTGCTGTGCTGTCAGTGTCTAACTCTGCTAGATGAACTTCTTTCTCTCTTTTCTTCTCACAAGGTGGCAATGTTGATCTGCATAGGGTTTCTCATTGCCTGGATCCCTTACGCTGTGGTCTCTGTGTGGTCAGCCTTTGGACAGCCGGATTCAGTTCCCATTGAGTTTTCAGTGGTACCAACTTTGCTTGCAAAGTCAGCAGCCATGTACAACCCAATTATTTACCAGGTCATTGACTGTAAGTTTGCCTGTTGCCGGTCAGGTGGATTGAAGACACTGCAGAAGAAGAGTTCTTTGAAGAAATCAAGGTAATTTCTTCTTTGAGAAGTAGGATATCTTTAAGTACATGATGTTCTGAAAGTGTACCAAAGCAAGGTCTACCAAGAGTTACAGCTCTTTGAATCTTATTTCTTGTTTTTTGATCATGACCTATTTAGGGTCTTTCTTGCCATGGCAATTTTCGAAGTGACTCTAGGTGTAAGAAGAGAAACAATGACGTGATTCTCACTTTTAGATTCAGCTGCAACTCCATTGATATAGTTGGAAAAAAGTTGCATTGGTTTTAGTGGGTTTTGGATCGGTCTTGTCCTCCTATTCCTTTTCTGAAATGTCATCATATGGGTCACATCCAGAAGGTGCTGATGACCTCCATTGCTGGTGAAATAAATGGGAGAGAATTGTGTTAATTCCTTATATAATTAACCTGTTAATAACATGCCTTTCAGACTTAGAATTAGCAGGGAGAGACAATAGTTCCTTAATGACTCTGTAGGTAACACTCACATCATACCCTCCTAAAAAAAAAAGAATCAAAGTGTAAGATGAATCAAAGAGGCCTCATAAAAAGGCCTCATTTCTATTTATAACTTTCAGGAAAAATCTGTAGTGACTACCACAGTGTTTCCTGGAAACACTAATTGTGTGCTTGGAGGAAAAATGCTTCTAGTTCTGTCTTATGCCAGAAAAGTATCTTTATTCTGTGATTGAACAACAATGAGATATTGAGGGATACACTGTTAATGTGACAGTGTAGACTGATAAAAAGACAACAAAAGCCCTACCAGACATAAGTGACTGTGAATCCATAGAATTCCATTAGGGCAATTTGCTTCAAAAACCTAGAATATATATGTCTCAGTATGTACTTATTAGAGACATGAATGTTAACGTCATCATTCATATTATTCCCTTACCAATTCCAGCATTTTTTGATGTATAGTCCACAGAGAATGTCGAGTTTCCACAGCTTCACTTAGCAGATTATTCTATAATCTTACACTCAGATTTATCTCATCTTCAGAATGTGCAGGGTTTATTTGTATTCTAAGTGTTCGAGTTTACCAAGGACCCTTCTGCAATGTTAGGCAAATGGGAGACAAATCTGAAGTAGCCTTCAGTGAATATTTCCAGGCTGGATTTGTGTTTAACCTCCATGTTACCACTTCAGAGGAAGAAGGAAGTTTCACTTAGTCTCATGCTAAATGCAAGCTGGCTTTCCTAGGCCTCAGCAGTGAACAAAATGTTCTGGAAAAATGTCCCAGAATTAGGAACTTAATTGTTAGCTTGTTACGAACAAAATGATTGTTGTACTTTCTCCTTCCCATAGGATGTATACTGTATCTGCACACAGAGACTCAACGGCGATGAATGAAACCCAACTGGAAATATGAAGGCTTGTTTGACATACAGCAAATGAAAACTTGATGACTAACAATCATAGTGTCTCAAGTTCCTCCTTCTGTAAATAAATTAAAACATGATGATGGTTTTATCTTACTCTCTAGTCCTATGTACAATGTAGTTCTTTACATCCTAACTAAAATACTGTGATTAGAGCTGCACAGATATTTTAAGTACTCAAAGGAAAAATAAACAGAGAAGATTCAATCATATAAAAAAAAATATTCACTTCAGAGCCTTTAAAATACTTTTTTTTTTTTTTAAACACTAACAGAAATGATATTTTGGACGTATCTTCCCTCACACGAAGGGAAGTATTCACAAAGACCAGTTTTAGTTTGCTAAAACTAGTCTCCCTAGATTCCTATTGCAGTCACGGGAGCAAGAGAGAAAGGATTCCTTAGAGGACAAATTAGAGATAGAGCTTCATCTGTCAGAGCTCTGAATCATCCATTGGAGAAACGTTAGCCCACTAATCATCCCTTGTGAATATTTCTCAGACTCATGTGACTACAAGCTATCTTAAAACCACTTTGACTTCAATCTTTCAATATTCGGAAATAATTTTTTTTTAGTCAAGGCAAAATCAATAGTTTGCACAACATTTTACCATTCTCTGGACAAAATTATAATGAAATATGATGGCAATAAGCAGAGATGTTTGACTTCTTGAATGATAACTGACTTTTTTTTCACCTAATATTGTACTTTTGACCATTCTTTATGAGGTCATTTTTTAACATAAAATGACAAATCCTTCTTCAATCCTAAGCATGAAACCAGACTCAAAACCAGCGAGTTCATGAGAAAGGTTACAACGTGAGTAACAGAGAAGTCTTTCTCAAGTGCAATTGTATCCAATTTTTAAACACTAAGCCCTGGAAGGATGAGGATTAGGAATGATTTAGGAGAACGACAGTCCTACTAAAACAAAGCTTGTAAGTTCCTAATACACTCAGTAGAAAAACAATGTGCCTTGAGAAGACCTGCAGAATAAGGCAGCCAAAATAGTTGCATTAGATCTGAGCTGCAATGACTCCCATTCTCTTGTTTTCCTCTTTTAGATTTGCCTTAAGGTAAAGGCATCACTATAGACCAAAAATTAGCAGTCCAGTATAAGCCAATTTTTAATGCTTAAAATAATGATTTTGATGTTTGTATGTAATTTCTTTGGGAAGAATATGATACTATAAAAAAGAACCTCCCACACAGATTTGTATTGACTGTTCATTAAAAAAGAGAAAGTTATGAGGGTTAAAGTTTTCTTCTGAATCGTTCCTTTAAGGAAAGAAAACATTTATGAAAGAGTTTCAATTGTTTTTCTGTTTAACATTTAATGGTTTTTATCATACCGTTATTTCACAATTGTGCTTAACATGTATTCCCTGCCATACTCAACTGAACATCTTGTGTAGCTGATCTACAGTGATGTTAATCTTGTTTTATACAATAATATCATAAAGCTTTAAAGTAATCTGATGTTTATTGGCATGTCCCAGCACTCCCATTCTGCAGTGCAAACAGTTGCACTGCGTTCAGACAATGTAGCAGAAGCTGAATTTTGTTGAATTTCCTAGGCTGAGTAGAAGAAAGTATTGTTTCCTCCTCTGCAATATTTTAGCAAAAGGAGTTGGAATAAATACTAGGGGAACTCACAGAGATACAAAGAGTTGCCATGTTATGCATACAATGTTTTGTGCTATTTTTTCCCCAAGAAGTTGAGCTATCTCACTTCTATAGAACTTTCAGTAAAAGGTAAGTTTATTTCTTAACTATGGTTGCAAATTGCACCCAAGATCCAGAGCAGAATGCATCCTTTACAATATTTCCAGATTTGGTTATGAAGCCATTAGCAATCTTCCCTCCATTTTCCTGCAGCTTTGATTTCTTTCTTCATCCAGGCAAACTTTGATTGGTATCTATCGATATTTAGCGTAACCAAGGCCTGATGTAAGGCAGATGTACTGTGGCCCTATAAATGCAGATTAATTGGAGCAGAGCTGCTGGTAAGACTGTAGGAGTTACCCACTAGCCTGGCCAGATTTCGGGGTAGATCCATTCACAATTTGTACATGAACCCTTCCTGTAGTTTCAGTGAGGAAAGCTTTTCTCTTTACTTTGTCAAATTATGTACTTTCTTTGAAATTGCTGCTGAGTCATTCCAGAAATTGAAACATACTTGTGGTAGGGTTGAATTTTATATTCTTAAAAACTGTAAAATATTTCTGGATTCCACTACAGGGAATATACTAGATACATGTGCTATCTAAATAGGTCAGGGATTTAGTAAACTCTAACTATGAACTTCTAAAATAATGATAAACATGTTTCATATGATTTATTCAAAGATATTTACTTTTTTATTCAGTGCAATAATTATATTTGTTTGAAGACACAGCCTTACTGCTACTGAATAGTATCTTGCTCTGTAAGAAAACTAGGACGCCAATTTAAGCAGGAATTAGAGACATGTTTATATGGAGCATGTATTCAAGTGAAAGATGTTTTCCTGAATCAAGCAAGACATAAATGTTCAGGCATACACTACTGTAATTTAAATGCAGAATCTGAACCTAAGAGCTCATGAATCTCATCTGACTCAATGAAAAAAGAGAACTGGAGCACCTTCTTTGCCCACCTGTATAAAGCAGATCATCCAATTAGTTCGTGCTCTGTTTGGGATCAAAGTGGTAGAGGAATAAAGGGACTTATTATGGATTAAAATTTTTCAAGGTCAGCTTTGAGTTGAATTGAAGACTGTAACCTTGTGGTTCAAAAAGTAATAATTTGCCTTTGATGCTCAGGACAGGGTTTTGTCCTCTCCATATGTTAAGTCTGCTAATTGATGATTATATAAAACTGAGACATGTAATCTTGGTCTAAGGTCATCAAAAGACAGTGAATCTCTGACTTTCTGTTCAAGAAATCTTCTAAATGTTTTGCAAGATTCAAACTTACGTTGTTTTGTGACCTGAGCTTAGTCAAAGCACCAGCAAAGTGCAGCAAAACCTGCTCAATGTGATGAATCAGTAAGGAATGTGACTCTGAAGGAGTATTTCTTTATTGCATTTTCAATGTTTCAGCCTCCTTGTTATATTAAGAAAGTCCCTTGCTTTATGTATTAACATTAAACCAAATGTTTTTCAATGAAAATAGTGCCATTAAGAATAAGAGAATGAGAATCTTTTGTTATGTATCCTATGTGCACATTCAGACTGAGCTGCCAAGAAGCAAAATACTATCTGAATTCACTGTCAGTGGCTTGAAAGAAATAACTGACAGAAGTTCAGACTTCATTTAGATAATGAGCTGACCCGGACAGTAAGATTGTCCCAATGGGATTAAGCCACTACTCTGTATTTCAAGGTTATAGACAGTGAAATTATGTGAAGCATGTGAATATGGAGAGTTTTAATTTGGTCATTTTCAGTCACAGATGAAGAATGCCTATAAACCTTCCACAGACTTGGAAATCTGTTGACAATGTAGAACTATCAAGATTTATAGTGCTTGAAGAGAAACTTGATGTAAGGGAATTAAGCAAACTTTTATAGCAGGAAAAGTTGAAAATAGTAAAGCACTAAAAATGAAAATTATGGTTGTGAGCTTTTGGAAGATAGTAGAGAGTGTTTGTTCATGCAGGTGAATGCAGTTTTAGCAAAATTTATTTATACACCTGTAATAATAATGAAAAAACCCAACTCAACAAGTCATTTGTTAAAAATATTTATGGCCTACAGTGCAAGATTTCAGTCAGAAGATTTTTGGCTTTATGGCATCCAAAGGGAGAGAAAATTTATGCCTCCTCATATGAAGAGAGTATGATTAATGAATTTCCAGGCAATGCTAGTAAATTGGATTCTTTAGTGGAACTTCTCTCTTGGATGACTATGCATGGACAATGGCTTTTGGAGGATGTCTCACCTCCAGTGTGCAAGATGATCTTGGTCATGAAAATAGATCTGAATTAATTTTAACTGACCAAGCAGTAATTCTACATTATTCATTTTACGATTGTGTTTCTACCTCTTCTTCCTACTAGGCAACTTTCAGACACATCAGTCTGCATCCCCAGGAAAGCTCCTCTGACATCTTTTTAGTTACATTTCACAGCTCAAGATGTTCCCAGATGAGTCTTGCCCCTGGTAAAAAGCTCTTAATAAATATTGTTCAGTGCAACACCCATTTCTCTCCCTCCCCTCTCTCAAGACAGATGGATGATTGGCTGGTTTCCTCCAAATCTCTACCTTTTCAAGTTTCACAAGTCTTTGTGGTTCTCCAGCCCCAAGGAAGCAAATTCAGCCACCTGAAACTAGATTTTCTGGAGAGCCGTTGCTGAGCTTAGAGTATTGCAATGAAGGGAAGAAGCCTCTATAATTATCACCATGTTTACATATGTATTTGAGACGTTGGGCATCGCATACTAACCTTTCTTTGAGTTCCATGCTTTGCTTTTCAGGATGATTTGTATTCCCCCTTACTGGGTATATGGTGCATACAGTGACAGGGCTATTTTTGTAATCACCCAGCATGATTTTCACTTCCCCAGTTATGTTTCTTTTTCACTTTGTAGCTCGTGGACTGAGTCTTGGTCAGAACAGAGAAGGCCAGAAAGCAATTTTTTGAAATACAAGGCTTAGTTACAGGGCTTCATGCTTTCATTACTTCTGAACTTAAAGGATTCTTCACTAATTACGTATAATGAGCCTTTATCAGTTACTGTACTGACTGTAGTTTTTCTGTCTCAAGTGAGTGGAGGAGAAAATCCTAGAAAATTGCCACTACTTTGTTAGGGATCTATTCTAAGAGAGACATTCAATATCAAATCAGGTAACTGCAACATCTGGATGAAAGTTACCAATAAATAGCAAAGGTTTAGTAGGTTCCCTGAGTCTGTAAGATAGACTGTTGGTCTGTATATTGGACCTAGTACCTAAAAGGAACTCTGGGAGTAGACCTCTTAATCTTTGTGTAAAATGACAAAGAAATTTGTGAAATATCAAATAAATGTTGCACAGACTAAAAGTTGACTGTTGCAAAGAATACCTTTCAGCCATAGGTAGTGGACACAGCCAGCATGTAGTAGAGTACACATTTTAAATTATGAACAACGTTTGCGTTGCATCAAGCAATAATCCTACATTACTGAAAATATCAAACATGTAGAAAATAGATATGTGTAGAAAACAGATATGAAAACAGAGACGTGAAGGTCTTCTCAGTTTGTAAAAGAGGCTACACAGAGGCTAGCGTGAAAGTCTTGAGCTTTCTATACCAATCTTGCAAAACATATCAAGAAAGGGATCTTACCTTAGGATTTTGCATTCATGGAGGCAATTTTCAATGCCTAAAAGGGTTCCTCTGAAGCATCTGAACATCCTTTATCCTGAATTACAAGCCATTATCTTAGATTGTTCAATGTGTAGAGAATCTGCCTGTCTACCTGCAGTTCTGGTCCTTGAAGCTAAGGAGAGGTTTAGATAAACTAAAGGAAGGTGTAACAGGGGAATAAAAAAAAAAAAAGTGTAAGAAATGGAAGCTAAGAGAAGATGATAGGGTTAAGTTAAGTAGCCTAGAAAAGGAAAGATCTGAGAGTAAATTCTATCAGTCTATAAATAGTTTTAAGGCAATAATAATGTAAATGAAGGAATGGAATTATTCACAGTCTCAGAAGGTGATAGAATGAGAACTCAAAGCTGGAAGCTAAGGCAAGAAAAGCTGAGACGAGATTTTCTGAATTAGAGGAACAATCAAGCTTTGGAAAAGATCTCAAGGGGAGATGCTAAGGCATGATTTATCAGATATGCAAGAACAGATTAGTTAATCCACTACTAGAAATTATTTACAACAGGAAATACTTCTAAGTGGTCATTTTTAGACCTGATATCTGATTTTCTGGGGAAATGAGTGCTGACCTCGCTGTATGGACAACTAGATCTTGTACACTGAAACTTGCTTCATAAAACATGTTATACAGTGAAACTCCACTTCTAATTAAGTTGTTTAAAAATCCAAAGTTGGTGCAATGCAGTGGTATGTATAGATGTCAAATTAAACTTTGCTATGAAAGAAATATTTTTACTTTCTCAGTTATTAGATGAGCTTTTCAAAGAGGTATCATTTGGCAACACTTTCAGCTCAAGCTGAGATAAAGTGCTGTAATTTCTGTCATAGACAATTTCTTGGAATAAAATGTTTTCTGTTATGTTATTGAGCTTTTGAGAATCTGATAATAAATCTGGAATCTCAAAGTGATCAAATTAAAATATACCAAATAACCACAGGGAAATTACATGAGAAAATTACCTTTAGAAAAGCATTGTTAGTGGTTTGTGGTCTACATTTTCATTCTTAGGAATTATATTTCTAATAGAATTAAATTTACAAAGACATCAATAGATTTTTAATGATACTGACCCAAAATAACCGGTATAGGATAGTAATCTCAACGCTTAGGTGTATTCATTGTATACAAAGACATTCCTAGTACTGAAGGTGTGTCCTATTAAGAAATTATTTCAAGTGTAGTTTTTAGCGCATGTGCTATATTTATCATTTCAGTTTGTTGGCAGTAAAATTGTATCCACATTTAATGTCCTGATACTGATCTATGCTTAGTATTGTAGAGCAAGAAATCATTAGCTAGCTTTTTCCTTCTCTGTTTAGGGGATTAGATTCCTTCCCACTGAAAATCGGTACACACCTACTTAGAAGTCCATGGTCTACATCTGTTTCCAATTTTTAGTATGAGAAAGGATCTTGCATTTCTTATTTGTCTTGCACGTTTTCCACCATGGCAGCATTACCAGCCGTACTGGAGTTGCAGTTGGTTTATAATGGCTACAATAGAGGGTCTGGATCCATAGGGAAGAGTGAAAGTAAGGAGAGACTGGGATTCTTTCTCAATTAGAAATGAGATAAATTAGGAGTAACTGGACTGAAATCAGGGAGCTGGCCATGCTCTGAAACTATGATAGAAATAAACGGATAAAGTGTCTTTTCAGCTTTATGGGAGTATGCTGAACCCAAGAAATGCTGGATGTATTGACCATTTTCTAGAGGCTGGTTCTTAGATAACCACACCTTGAGGGTTTCTCTTTCTGGGAGGAGGTATCGACTGCAGTAAGGATTTAACTTGGCCAGTAGCGTAAAGGTGAGGAAGGCTGAAAGCCAAGTTATTCCTGTCACCAACAGATTTCAGCTTCCTCCAAGTTCTGCTTCATCATGTTATTTTAAAAATGCACTTGACCTTCCCAATGGCCTACTGGACTACACAGCTGAAGCATCAGTAATAGCATGTTGGTGTTGCAAGCAACATTCAAAGCTGTATACAGCTGTAAGAAATTAATACAGAACCTTCTAGAATACTTATTACTGCGGTTTTTTTAAGTATACTGGAGCTCAAAGTGTCATGGAAGATCTGAGTATGTTTATTAATGTACCTCAGAGGTCAGAGTGGTGGGAGAGCTCATAAACTGCTACAGTCTTGTAACTCACAGTACGAAATCCAATTGTTAGTGTCCATAAAAGTTTTCAATACATTATGTGTCAGTGCACTGTCCTGGAACTGCAATCAACGATGTAAGAGAAAATTTATGGAGTGAACCTGTAAATAATTGTGTAAGTTCTCAACTGGTGTTGCTCAGTTAATATGTTGTTAATATATACACAGTATTATGAAACAGCAAAGGACCCAATGTACAGGCTGCACTTACCCCCATGGGACACTTTGCTATCACTGTATTGGAACAACAGTGATGATTTTCATTTTTCTCTGCCCTTTCTTATTCCTCTAAGCACACGATCAGACTGATGGCATCACCGGCAGACTATTTTCCTCACTTTGTTATCTGAATGTGCTTTCAAATAAAGCAAGAGAATGAATCGACACTGTTGTTGTTTTGCCTCTGGGTTTTGATTACCAAGTTGTATGTTTTCACCTCAAGGCTGCTTTTTCAGTGCAAGCCATTTCAGTGCAAGCCACAACCTGCTCATGTCTCTAGTCAAGAGCTTTGCCATGACTTGAGTGGTTGCAGAAAGAGAGTGGGGCCCATTTTGGTGTAATGAGAAGCATTCAAAGCCTGACATTAAGTTGTTGTTTGTCATTGTCTCCACCACTCTAATTAAAAGCATTATCTAAATAAAGAACAAAACACTTTCTCTACTTCTTTTCCCCTCTGCCTCCAAGAACCCAAAAGAAAGCTGGCAGCTCTGGCCAAGGGATCCTGCAAAGCTTCAGGAGACACCAGGGTTTGGGCATCCTGGCCCAGTGGATTGCTACCTGGACAGTTTTTTAATATGCTCTTCCCTGAGGGGACGTGAAAGTGAGATGCTCTCCTTCTCACTAGTAGCTTTGTGCCATTCTTCTTTGAGATGACCTAGGGGAGTCGAAAACTGGGGAGAGCGGGACAGTTTCTACTCTTAATGGACATTGACATTTGGGTTGGGTGTCAGCTTAGATGGTCTGGTAGCTGCTGAATGCTAGCATCACATGGAAAAGGTAAAAGTGTGTGGGGGTAGATTAGGTGGGATGAGCAGCGAGTGTGTGAGGCCAGGGAGCAGTGGGCAGGCTGGGATGCCTGGCTCCTGATGCCACCTCTACCACGGAAAAACTTGCCAGGCAGTGCTGGCGACAGGTGAAGTGATAGGGGCAGGCAGAAGGCTGCATAGCCCTCAGGAACTTTTCCTCCCAGACTTATCCTCTTCCCTTCAGCAGTAATCTGTCCATAAATCCAGACAGCCAAGGCTCAGAACCTGCTGGAGATTATACCAGTTCAAAGCTGAATGCCGGGTGGTATTGACTAGACATGGCAGTGTTTCAATCTCATTTTGCTCTGCCTTCATGGTGAGCTAAGCTACAGTCAAAAACGCGATGGGAAGAACTGTAAGTGAAGGGATTGAGCTGGAAAATAGTGCCAAGCTGCTGCCTGCACTCCTGGCATGTCGTGTCTGTGTCATAGATGCACAGCTCCAGGTGTCCTGTCTCAGAGGAAAGACCAGAAGAGCGAAAAATCTAGTGAAGGGCAGCCAAACCTTGTTATGGGGCATGGAACAGCTTCTGTACAATGACAGGTTAAATGGATTCACCTTGGAAGAGGGAGAAGTCTGATGGGATATGGTATAGATCCCAGACAGCATGGAAAGGGTGAAAGGAACCAATTTTTTTCATGGTGCAGATGTTGGAAGGTACTAAATGAAACATTCCAGTGTAAAACAGCAGGCTTGAGGGAAAGGAAAGGGCATGCATTGTCCTGGCAGTGCGTCATTAAGTGGCAGGGGGGCACTCTTCCTGCAGCAGAATTTGGGCCACTGGCCGATTGTGCGGAGGCGCTCCGTGATCATACAAAGACAAAAGTACAAAGCGACTTTTCTGTGGGAGCCACAGGAACTCTTCGTGGCAGGATCTGGTCCCACAGAGGTGGCACAAAGCATAATAACTGACAAAGCGTTCAAGGACGCTTGAACAGGCTTGCTTTAATGGCTCTAGGGAGGGATGCTCCTCCTTACATCATATGGGTCCACTAAAAAAGAGCGCTGCGCTTTGATGTCATTGATGCAGGTTTAGATCCAACGACACATATTTCAAGGCACTGAAGAAGGTGTTCTGTCTTTCTTTGAAGGTCATGCTTATAAATGGCATAAAAATAGTTCTCTGAGTGAGTTGGGGGTTATTTCTACTAGTTTTATTCAAAGCCAGAATAAAATAACTTATTTTTTTTTGCCTTTTTTCATTGCTGTTACTCTGGTATGCTGAAAAAGAAACAATAGGTTTTGTAAAAAAAAAAAAAATTAAAAGCAAAAATATTATTTTTAGATCAGTAGGAAAACTGTAAGATCAGAGAGAGCACCATAACAGATGCACTCTCCATGGAGATTTGGAGATTAGTGAGGTGTTTTCTGCTTATGGTAAGCTTTTTCTGTAGTGGAAGCTGAAAATAAAAGAACAATTTAATCAAGAATTAAAAAAAAAAGAAGAGGTTCTGTTGCACATAAATCTTCTGTGTGGATGTTGAAGATGTCCCTCCTCCCTGCAGGGTGGTTGGACTAGATGACTGTTAAAGGTCTCTTCCAACTCAAACCATTATATGATTCTATTCTATGATGTTAAAACAACCATGGTGTACAGCTAGCAATCAAACAGGGATTTGAATCTCAATATAAAATATTGGTTTCACTGTTATATTAAACTAAGGCTATTCTTCGTCTGAGTTTGATTTTCAGGAGTGAAATACTGTGACCCATGAGTGCTCCTACAACATGGTGCTAGAGCAACATCTCACATAGGCAGTGTTTTGGGCCAACCCATGGTTTTTAAAACCCTCTCAGGACGAGACCTCTCCCTGATTAGCAGGAGCTGCAGTCCCCAAGGATGCAGCGCTGCAGTAGGTGAGAATCCAGTCAGGACAGAAATGGGCTCATAAAATTATGGAAGAACACTAAAATAAGTTTGTGCAAACCCATCTTGCTGACACTTCTCTAGGGGTTCAGTAGGTAGAAAGGATGGTGGAGTGGTGAAGATAAGACATCTTTTAGGTACCTACTGTTCAAAAAAGATGGATATTCACCTTGTGGAAGGGAGTCCTCTTTTAGGATATTTCAGGGTGGTCACAACAATTTTAGTTTTGGTTTAGATTTTTTCCCCCCGATTCCTTCTCTTTACTTCTAACTGTTAAATAGAACAAGAAAATCGGAAAGAGAGCTGACTCAATTGGACAAAGCTGAAGTGGATCACTCACTGATCTAATTCCTCGGGAGTATTATTTTTATAACTTGACTCTTTTCTAATTCCGATTTTGTGCTGGTAGATATGGAGAACTTTTGATTCCAGTTGTGCTGGCTATAAATAGCTTTTTAGAGTTTCTTTCTTCTTAAAATATTGGGAAGTACGTTGCTATGTTTCCACTTATCTTGATATTTTGTGGAAAATTGTGTGCATAATTTTTCCACTTGGCATAGTGAATGCTTGATTTTAAAATAATATTTTAAAACCATGTAAATCAAATGACATATTTGCCTATAGGAAGGAAAGCTGTGATGGACTTAAAGGCTACATCCATCCAGTGGGACTCAAGTGTCAGGCTTTAGTAAAATTCTACTCTTTGCATTAATGCCTCAGCTATGTACCCAGTGAAATAGTGATGTTTTTCCCATTTTCTGCTAAGACCTGTGAAAGCTTTTCCTGCCATCCAGAATAGCAAGTAGTGTAGAGTGCTCACAGAGGAAGTGGATAACAAAGGTTCAAGTATTTCTTCCCTCCCATTGGGAAAAGGGATTTTAATCAGGGTCCGCTGTATTTCAAAGACTCTTGACCGTATGCCTGTATAGTAAGTTTCTCTATTTTTTCTCTGGCCCAATTACTATTTCATTGTTTAGCCAAAATAAATTGCCTTTCTGAAGAGACTGAGAAGTAGAAATTGAGACTCACATCTGTATCTTTCCATAGGAATGTTTTTACTTTCTCCTCATTAATCTAAATATGACCTTCATCCAACAAGGATTCTTGTCCAAGGCATTAGACTGTATCCTTGAAAGAGCTACTTCAAAACCATGTGCAAACTTTTCTTTTGTTTGGATGTGAGTCTCAATTTCTACATCTCTGAATGTTTTCTTCACTGAATTCAGTCTCAGTGATCAGTAGCCTAAACTATGGAATCAGTCTTTGCTAAAAATATTTCCTAGGGCGATGTCTTCATTACCATGGTGAAAGCAAAACCTTTTAGCAAGGGATTAATTCATTTAAATAGAGATGAATCTTGCAATACTTAGAATTTATCCTGGAATAACTCTGTGGGTTTTGAAATCCCTTAGTAGAGTTCCTGGAAAGGTGTTTAGGGTTTTGTATGAATAAATAGCCACAGGATGTGCCTATCTCAGGAACCACCATGAACAACTGTTATATGAAGAAGAAAATCGGAAGAAAAAAAAAAGAACAGAGAGGAAAAAAAGAAGGAAATGATACTGTAGCTGAAAGAAATTTGCTGCTCTGTACCACACTTGCAGTAAGGTAGATCTAGGGATAATGGCAAAAATAAAGGTTTTCTTTTTGAAGCCTTATTGATGTTTATGCACAGGAAGTGGAATAAAGGATAAAGGCATCATGAACGATGCAGAGATAAAACTGCCAGCTTTAAATAAGATCGGGTTTGAAGTGGAAGCTTTGAAGTTTTCTATTTCCATTCTCATCCAATGCATAGTCTTCCAGAAGGTGCAAAATATGTACTGGATTGCAGTTATATGGAGTTTTGCACACAAATTGGTTAGTATTGCTCTAAAGCACCACAGTCATCTTTTAGCAGACAGAGCACCACGTAACATTTTGGCAGGGGAGAAAATGATATCGGCTTCAGTGGTGTGTTGAACTGGACTTGAGGCTTGAAAGGGTGAAATGCTGTTGCTCATCCACTGATCTCTCCAAACTCTCCTTCTTCATGGTCTACCATTGGGACATTGGTGCATGTGCAGGACCTGTGTACCCACCACTCACCTCCTTTCTACTGG
The DNA here is from genome assembly GCA_011801015.1 of Ardeotis arabs. NCBI lineage: Eukaryota > Metazoa > Chordata > Aves > Otidiformes > Otididae > Ardeotis > Ardeotis arabs. The sequence continues at coordinate 56,494 of JAAGAY010144893.1, read as the reverse complement.
CATACCACTCCTGTGGCACTACATGAACAGGGAAACCTCAGAGTACAGAACATAGGATTACAAGCATAATATTGGATATACTTTGACTGAACTCTATTGAGAAGAAATAGAAGTATATCAAGCTGGCTTTACATCTGTTTTGTGCTTCCCTTGTGCATAGCTGGAAGGGTGGGACAGCTTCATCATTGTGCTAACTCTTCCAAGGTTGCAAAGACTTTCAAAAACAGCCCAGGCAAGAAAAAATACCTGCAGCATGCTAATATTTTGGCTGCATTCCAACACTCACATTTTTTTTTGGTTGGCTGCCATCGTCTCCACCTCATGAGGGAACCACCTTTATTTCAAATGTTTCTCTCAGTTTCAGTGTCAGTTTGACTCATTTATATTGCTAGATTGGGCAATAATCCATTGGCTATGCCATTGAGTAACTAAGCAGTTTCTTATTGCTCACTGATGATGCCCCATCCCTGGAAACATTCAAGGCCAGGTTGGATGAGGCTCTGAGCAACCTGATCTGGTTGCAGGGGGGGGGTTGGACTTGATGACCTTTGAAGGTCCCTTCCAACCCTAACGATTCTATGATTCCATGATTCTATTCCGCTTCCATCTGTACAAAAGGATTGGGTTAAGACAAGCAACTCTCCAGGGATACTGATGGGATTAATACCAGGAAGGGCTGTATGGTGCTAAGGCAAGGTATAGAACAATACATGTTATGCTGAGTATCATAAACCTCACCCACTTTTGATGCCATAGCCAGAGCCTGCTGCTCCCAGAGTTTTTGCTTCAAGACCTGAAGGAACAGAAGCAAGAAATCAACCTGTGGTGCTATTTACAGAAAAGCTGTGTCTCACTGAGGAATGACAGCAAAAGAAATGTTTTTACCCGAATGACTGAATAGAAAGAGATACCATCAAGTAACAGATTCTTTTCTGTATCGGTAGGCACATAGGGACTTATATTAAGTACTGTCAAAGCCCTGCTGGGAATATATCCTCAGCCTGCCATGTCTGTTACTGCTAACATCAGTGACAGGGATGCCTTCAGGGATGCGTTAAGCTCTACTGTTGGAAACAGGGATACTTAATTCTGTGGAAATACAATGGGCATGTAACTGGGATTAAGCCTTTTGAAGAAAAAGGGTTTAGTGGACAGTTGACAAATTATTCAAGTTTGGCATGGGGAGTGCCTTCATGGAGGATCCATTGAGATAAGAAGAGAAGCCGTAAATTCTTGTAGTCAAACATGGCCTTTTCAGAAGGTTTTGCTGTGTTCTTCTCTAGCTTCACTTTCATTTTTCCCTTCTCCCAGTCCTCATTTGTTGCAATGTTTCATTAATTTTCTTATTCTCTGTGCAGACACAAGCCAGGATAATGTTTTTATACATTATAGTCTCATTTTTGAAATGCTGCTATCAACCTGGCTTTTGTAGAATAGCTTATATGTTTTGCTTAAATATTGCAAGCCTGTTTATATCAGTAAGTAGCATTTTTTTTTTGGCTTGGGTAAATGCTGAAAGATATACCAATGGGGAAAAAAAAGGTTTCAGACAAATAAAAAGTGACAGCGGATATCTTATGAAAAGCTGTTTATTAGGATTTCAGTCCTGAAGGCTTCCAAAAAGAAAAAAAAAGAAAGAAGATGTAATTCATCTTCAAGGAGATCTGTTTATTATATTTGCTTACCTCCATGTAAAGCTCCTTTGCTTGTTAAAGGATGACAACAGGCTGAGAAGGAAATAGTGGGGAAGCTAGTGGAGGGCAAGGTGTTTTTCTGTTTCCATATACAAGCCTAGTGCTCCTCCAAGGTCGAGTTTGACTGAAGGTAGGAGACCATGACACCCTCAGTAGATTTGTATTAATAAAAGGGCCATACTTAGCAAAGCAGTGTTGCTGGAAGAGAAAAATATACTCACTCAAGCCTATGAAATTGCTTGAGAATGGAAAGTCCTTGTCCAGAGAAAAATCTCTGCTAATCACAAATAGGTTTCTTTCCTCCTCTGCTGTTAATAGGGACCATGTGTATGCCAGAAGCAAAGGAAGCATCAATAACCTTAGAGGCATACCACAGCGAGGACTGGGTTCATTCAGAAAGATTGATATTCAAGGTACTGCCATCTAGATGGCATTAAAAGCTGAACTGAAATATCTACATCTAATGTGCATGTAATCATTAACATTAGCTCCTTTAGGATGCCTACCCTACTCTTGCTAGAAATCTGGGGTAAAATCCAAACAAAGAAACACCTGTTCCCAGTAGATGTTTTCAAGGTTTCCCTGAAGATATCACTTCTGCTCTTGGGGCTTTTGCTGCAATGTCCATAAGGTCAGAGTAAGTCTCTAATGCCTTCTGGGGCTGCGTACCAGCTCCTTCCAGAGTTGGATCCTCCATTGATAGAGGAGAATATAGCCACGTGTCCTGGGCACAGCCAGCCTTCATCAGCAAGGCTGAGCTGGAAGACATCAAGACACATCAGCAGGTTAAGCAATGGCAGCTGGCTGCTAACTTTAATATAGGACAGCAACGAACAGCTTTTCCATGGTGCAAGCAATATTCCTGCACCTCAGAGCTGAGTTGTTGTAATTACTGTGTCTTATTACTGAGTCTGGCAGATGTTTCAGGGGAGACTTGGTTTGCAGTATATAAACAGATAACATAAATAATAAATAAATAAATAAGAGAAAACAGGATAATATGTTTTAAGCACTGATCTTGATTAAGAGTTGAAACAAATTATGGAGGGAAGGGGTGGATTCCCCAGTCCTTGATGTCTTTAGTTCAAACCTGAGTATCTTTAAGGAAAATGGTTTAGTTTTAGGTAGCCCTGTGAGGAGCAGGGAGTTGGACTCGATGATCCTTATGGTTCCCTTCCAACCTGAGATATTCTACGAGTCTATGAAAATACAATATAGCTGTATATGCAAATTACTGGCTGTCATATAGGAGTAACTGGGTGACACAAATGGTGATGATATGGAAGAGGCCAAAGACAGATGGCCTGACTGTGGTCCTCATCCTAACCTAATGAGTTTCTGCAAATGTGATGTTGAAGGACAGATGGAGATAGCTGACTGTGTCTTGGAGGGCAACCAACTGCAGTTCACACAAAGGAAGGTGAATTTAGCACATGAGTTTTATCAAAAAACAGTTTTTCATTTTGAGCTCAATCTTTCTAAACAACTCAGTCTTTTTCATTTTATTGTGATCAGTTGATGGTGTCAGAACAATAGAAGGACGAAACAAACAGTCCATTAGGTTCATCAAGTCTTTTCCTTGTACATCACTTGGGTAAGAAAAGCCTTGTGTTTTTCTGCAAAGCAATATGAGCAAATGAGAGTATGACTCTTGTGCAGTGGCTGATGTGATCTGAGAAGAAGACAGGGCACTGCCTGGGTGCAGATGTACTGCTCTCTCTGAAAGCATGTCCACATGGTATGGCACCTGGGGGAACAAGATTCCACATGGCATCAAGTCCTCTGTGCTTTATATTCAGCATTTAAAATTTCTGGGGTAACTTGCAAATGCCCTGTATGTGAGAATTTTTATATGTGGAAAACAGGGCATTTTTATATGTGGAAAACAGGGCATCATGAAGGGAAATACAGTTTTAAAATGCTTTTTGGTAGGAGTAGTAATGAGAAAGCCTAAAGGTTTCAGAAACTGGAGATTATGATTACGAACACAAGAGGTTTGCTGCCTTCTCTTGTAACTCAGTATTTCAGGAAAAGAAAAAAATATATGGAAATTAGTTAGGCAGGAAAAGCCTCTTAAAAACAGCAACAATAAAACTAATGACACAAAATTGAGCAAAGTAATTAGCTGGAAAATCCAAAAGCGTACAGATCAGCCCAGCTGAATAGAATATAACCTAGCATGTGGCAAGAATTAGATAAAGACATTCCTGAGGCCACGCACATTATTTTAGAGAGACGAGGAGACAGAGAATTTACCACAAAGCTTAAGAGAAGACAAGGGAATAGCATTTTTCAAAGAGTGGGGGTGATGATTTCCACAGGGTAACTTCACTTCCACCCGTAGAAAATGTAACAAACAAAAAAGAAAATAACCAAGAGCAAGCACTTGAATCTAATTTTTCATGATGTGTAATACCTGGTTCCTCAAACAGAAGTGTTGATGGATGGAAACTGTTCAAAATGTTTATTTTTCCAATTGTTTTCTGCCACTGAGTTTAAGAAATCATCATTGCTCAGCACCACTTCTTTTGTGCAAATGACTAGTTCTTGAAACTAACTTGTTGGTGTGACTACCGAACGACTAGCATGTTCACATAGCCTTCAGCTGCAGTTTCACTGATGCAGCAATTGCAAATAGGCAGTTTGTCTAGGATGTCAGATTGCTGGAAATATTTATTTTCAGTAATTGTCATTCTCACAAAGGATCTAAGCTTCCTGTGTGAAGCTACCGGGTCCTGGAAAGCAACAACTCATCACAGTGTCCAAGCCTGCCTAATCTAGCACCTTCTTCCAGTTATCTTGGAGGAAACTTGGGTGCATAAAACATGAACAATAGGAATTATTTGTTGAATTTATATCCAGTAATAGTAAAAATAACTTCTAGCAGGCATTTTGAATATGAACACTTTACCTAATAACAATTAAGAATTATATTAATAGAGATAATTATCCTACCAGTATAACTACGTGCTGTTGTCACTGGCCTGGTTGTTTGACTGCCTTGCGTGGTAGGATAGATAGGGAATTTGAGGGAAAGAGGTTTGTAAGGTCTGAGATAAAAGTAGATAAAATCTGGAATATGGCAATGCTGGCTTTGATGGAATGATAATTTAGGACTAGAAAAACAAAACTTTGGTTTTGGTGGGGTTTGGATAGGCAATTTGTAAAGTCTTCTGAAATCTCCCTGATTTCTAATGCCAGACACTGATTGCATTGTCGGAAGAAGGTAAGTGGTTTTCATCTGTAACCCTGAATTCCAGAAAATACGTACTTTTCAACCTACTTATTTCACATAAAAAGGGAAGACAGTCTCTGACTAAATTAGACTTTTAGTAAGAACCTGGAAAGACCAACCAAAAAAAAAAAAGAAGAAATAAAAGCACCTTCTTTCAAGGTGCTGAACGCACTTTACTTTTTTTCCTTTTCCTTTGTGTTGGTAGTATTTGCTTTAGAAATTCCCAAAGGGCATGTGACTTGAAGACACACACACTCTGCACTTGTTGCAAGCTAATACATGGGATATACCCAGACTGACCCAGAGATGGGATAAAAGGAAATTTTCCATTCCATTACCCTTAATCCTGGCTCTTTAAAAGGTAGTACTGTTGACAATGTGCCAAATGTAGCACATAATGAACCTTATGAATCACAGTCATTGTTCCTCTGGGGTAAAGGCATGGCACAAAGGTTATTGTATATATTAGCTACTTCAGTGATTCAGGTCTTAATTATGAAGAAAAAGACTTCAATGGTCACTTGGATGTTTGTTTTTTCATATACATATGAAAGACTTACTAATCCTTCGAGCTTCAGAGATGCTACACATGTTGTAGATCAAGCTCTCTTCCTATCTTCCTAGTAAAGCCACTGAGAATTTCACACCAATCTCAATAACAGGAACATAGGAAAACTTTACCACGGCCATCTCCAAAGCTGATTCAGTTGAAAAGGAAGAAATAGCTGCTAGCAGCTTGTGCATTAACCTACACTGATGCTTTATTAGATTTCTCTTCTCAGCTGGTTGTGCCATGATGGAAATATCTTCTCTGGTATGGTGTTTGGATCTCTGTTTTCCTTACCACGTAGCCTATATGCCAATGGATCATCCGCAAGTGATCTGCAAGATCTCAGAACATGCTAGTTCTGAAAAGCACTTTGTGTACAGCATCAGAAGGGAATGTAGAGAAGATTTGTTATAACTTGGAATAAAATTCTATATTTATTAGCGTTTAGATATTACTTGTTGGATATATCATCGTTTGTTGTTACAAGTTAGTTGACCTTGATGCAATTAAAACTGGAACCTCAGAAATGTGGTCGAGTTTTGATGACATTTTCTGAATGAAGTGTTGGTCACATATGTTGAATATTCAAGAAAAGTATAGTGTAGGATTCTGTTCTTTTCTTTCTTTTTTTGTCTTTCCTAAAATATAAACCACCATTTATGAATGCCTTTACCTTTTTCTTTTCTTTCTTTTAAATAGTTATTTATTTTTTTTCCATGGGAAATAAAAATAGAAAAAGCCTTGCCTAGTAGTGTAAAAATCTTTTCCTGTTCTCCACAAAGTCTTGTTGATGCAGTTATATACTTTATGTACATTTATAATGCCATATATATGACCTTGTGAATAATCACAGAAAACAAGGAAGGAAAATTACAAACAAAATGCCCAATTTTTGGAGCAGAAAAGTTCTATCTGTACTAGAATTAAATAGTGTCAGAATTCGTTCTCTAGGGCAGAAGTCAACTCGCACAATCTGGACAGATTTATATTATTAAAATAAGGCATTAAAAATAAAATTGTAGGATTGTAGACTAATTTAGTTTGGAAGGGGAAGATGAACTCTGGAGGCCAGGTAATCCAAAACCCTTCTCAGATAGAACTATCCTCAAGTTCACTTGGGTTTCAGAGGGCAATTTAATGCCTAGCTGAGTTTGAGTATCTCCAGGGATGGCAATTCCATGACCTCTCTGAGCAACCTGTTTCAATATTTCACTACCTTTATGGTGAAAGTTTTTTTCCTTGTCTCTCATCCATATTTCCCTTGTTGCATTTTGTTCCCATTGTCACCTGTCCTTTCATAGAATCATAGAATCATAGAATGGTTAGGGTTGGAAGGGACCTTCAAAGGTCATCTAGTCCAACCCCCCTGCAAGAAGCAGGGACATCTCCAACCAGATCAGGCTGCTCAGAGCCCCATCCAACCTTGGCCTTGTACACCTCTGAGAAAACTCTGGCTTGGTCTTCATTCCTTAAGCCCAGTTAGACTTTGGAAGTCTCTATGAGACCTACCTCATAGCTTTCTTTTTAGTAGTCTAAATAATTCCTACTTTCACAGCCTGTGAAAAGTCTGTGTATGTCATATACATCTCCAACCCCCTGACCACCTTAGGGACCTTCAACTGGAGTATCCCAAGTTTGACTATGTCCTGATTGTACTAAGGCAGGGGAGGGATATGACTGGACACTACGCCGCAAAATTTGGGCCAAATACTGCTCTAGCAGGTGATTAGTATGGACAACTAAGTTCTGGTTGCTAGGTCTGGCCCTGTCATTACTATGACAATATAGACAGATAAATGACATTGAATGACATGAAACCAAAAAGACAATGGATACAGCAGGACTGTTATTGGAATAAAGATTACCTCAATAAGAAGTGTTTTGTATTGAACAGAGTGGCATTTGTCAGAGAGGTAGCACAGCACAGCTTTTATATTTCATTATTTACAGCTTTATCCACAGTTTTTCAGATTGTGTTCACCACAGAAAAGAGCTCAGAGCCTGAACTGACCAAGCATCTGCATCTCTACTCCATGAAAAGTACTTTGTATGTAAACTTAAACTTTTAAAATGGAATGTCAAGGTTTTGAGCTATTTTAAGAACAGACAGTTTAGAGAAGTATGTGTTTTGAAAATTTTGTCCTGAAATGGTAGTTGAGATGCATCGTGGTTTTATCCTTCATTGGGGCTAGAAGCCTGAGCCCATCTTACATATTCCAGAGTGCACAGCCATGTAACTCTCATGATGCAAATGATTTAGGCAATGGGCTCTGCTACTATAGAGAGAAAAAAAAGGAAAATAATTTTCAATCAGAGTTTGGATCACTGCAGAGTGTTAGCAAGTTTGGTCCCAGGTTATAAAATATATGTGCAGATTTTTCAAGTGAACTTGTGAAATTTAGCTTGGGAATGGTTTATATAAAAAGCAGTAGGTAAATAATAACCAGATTGATCTGGTTTATTGTCTGTGCTGCTCTGCATATTGGGCCACAACGAAAATGTTGTGTTAGCACATAAAACCCTCAAAAATCTAGAAAAAAAAGGTTTGTCTTCAGAGGAAAAAAAAAAAGATGGAGTAAAAGGAAAAAATGACACATAAATAAACAATAGAAACAAAAAAAAATGAAGGTGTTAAGTTAGATTTCTTGTACTTCTTCTTAATGTGGAGCCATTGTCAAGGTGCAGTAATGGGTAAGAATATTCCCAGGGGACAACTGGTGTCTTCTGTCCTAAATACTTCTTTTTGTAAACACTTAACATAAAATATTGTTGGCTGATTTACCGGTCACTTTCATACTTCACTACAGAGGATGCTTTGTTTGTGCTTAACAAATGCAAAAAGCTCTGCTGTTTGGGCTGCCTGTTTTAAATGTAAATATAAAGACATATGTTTGCTTTTGGTTTTGACCTTTCTTGGTGGCTTCTGCAGCTGATGAATCTAAAATGACAGGAGGCTTTCTTCCCAGCTGATATTTCTGCTAAAACTTTGGCTAATTGTAAAACATGAAGGAAAACAGAGGAGCTGGCTGTAAAATTGCTGCACTCAATAACCTCAATATTGGCCATTGACGTCAAAACAGGATGATCCATTCCTGGAACAAAGATTTAAAGACCTACTACAGAAGAATCCGAATTTTTAAGAGTGGAAAGCTATTTCTTACTAACTCAGGACTATTCTACTATATACACCAGGAGGAGAGTGCATAATTTGATTAGAAATTCATATTTATACATAATGTATAGAAGGAAAACATGATTTTAGGATCATTTGGAGATCCTAGAGAGTTTAGTCATCACAGGAAAGCTGTGCTGAAAAATCTAATTGAAGTAGTTTTTCATTCGCAACTCTTATTACTGAAGGCAGTGTGGTATACTAAAAACAAATGCTTTGTGTCATTTTTTCTCTGCATTTACTAATACAGACACCACAAAATCCTTCCTCACCATCATGCAAAGTGACTGACTTAAAACTGCAAATGCGAGTTGGGGTTGCTCAGCCTGGAGAAGAGAAGGCTCCAGGGAGACCTTATTGTGACCTTTCAGTACTTAAAGGGGGCTTATAAGAAAGATGCAGACAAATTATTTATCAGGGCTTGTTGTGATAGGACAAGGGGTAATGGTTTTAAACCAAAAGAGGGTAGTTTTACACTAGATATAAGGAAGATATGTTTTATGATAAGGGTGGTGAAACACTGGAACATGTTACCCAGGATGCCCCATGCCTGTAAACATTCAAGGCCAGGTTGGATGGGGGTATGAACAACCTGATCTGGTTGGAGATGTCTCTGCTTCTTGCTGGGATATTGGAATAGATGATCGTTAACTTCAAACCCAAACCATTCTATGATTCTATGAATAAAATCTGAACCTGTTTGGATACTTTTCTCCCCAGTTAAATAGACCAGATGGGAATTAGTTCACTTGACTTAGGGACCAACTTAGGGGGTTCGTTGCACCTAACTTTGCAGAGGGGGATCATCTCCGTATTCAGACTCCTACTAGGGTGTCTGTGTCAGAGATTAACTTCACCCTAGAACAGACACATCAAACACAGCACAGCTGCCTAAGAGAACCCATCCCACCCTTTGAGGATTTCTCATGTTCCACACAGACAAAAGTCTTCTGGTTTACAGTCGCTACAGAGATCCCAGTAAAAATTCTCACCTTTATTTCCAATCTCCAGACAAAAAATAATCAAAGAAAATTGATGGACTTTTCACAAAACACTGATCTTTTTGAGTTGAAAGCAAAGGCAAGAACATGAAACAGGCAAAACAGGACACACTGAAGCTTAAATAATATAAAAATGGTTTAGATTATGCTGATTTTCTAACATCTCACATTTTAGGGCTGCTGTAATTATCTTGTAGGTATTAATTTGGAGAGGATGTCAGAAAACTGATTTTCAACATTGCAACTGTTATAAACTGTGGCCCAGAAAGTATGTTATGACCACAGCTCAGGTATGCTCTTACAGAGATGAGAGGCAGTAGGCTTTCCAAAGCGGGGTTGATAGACTATCTGTGTTTGCAAAGAGCTACCCTTCGGTGAGTGCGATCCTACATGTTTCAAAGATGAAGCAAACAACAGAGCACAGAAAAGGGAAAGTGAAACAGAAATAGACAATGTGATTAACCTTTCTCTGAAAGGGCAAAAACACAAGTGCCTCAAAGACATTTAAAATACATAAGAGCCTTCTGAAAACTACATTTCAATGCCACGAGTCAGGAGTGGCATGAGAATTTTCTATACCTGTGAAAGGGAAGAAAGGAATAGATTTCTTTTTCTTTTACTTACCATGATCCCACCAAAGGAGGTTGAATTTCTCATATGAGTTGAGTTGTTAATGCCAGAGTGTTAGATCTGCTTGTAAGAGAAGACCTGATAACTGCATGCATAGTAATGAATGATTTAGGGGTAGCAAAAGAGAAATCTATGGCACAAGGCTAACGAGATTGTCAATGAAATCAAGTAGTAGCAAATTTCACACTCTGGGATAGGATTTTATTTTAGATGATTCATGGTCAGTGGAATTCATGCTCGGCAGTACCGTGTGGACCATAGTGACCTTCAAAGACGGACTGAGTGATTGCAAGGATAACAAGAATAGCCAGACAAATTCTAATAAATAAGAACAAAAAAGTCCTTTGTTAAGGATTTTGAGTCTTGTCTTCCAGACATTTAATTTCTCTTTAAATAATAAGAGATCAGAAGAGATTTGATCGTGAAGATAGTTTACTGCACTTTTCCCTACTCTGATTTTGGTGTTCTTTATCTTTGGTGGGGTTTTTCTGCTACCTGCTTCTCAGCCGTACATGCTAATCTAGAGTGAGCAGTCTCATGCCATGAATGGAGAGCTCTGGAGCTTGCCTTAGCACATTTACTGTTTGCCTTAACACATACTGATGCTAACACGTTCCTTTGCCTGTGGGTGAATTGCAGAGGGTGTTCGGACCCTCAGTGGGAATTAGATGTATTTGCTCATCCTTTTTGTCCTCTCCATACAGTTTCCAAATTTCTGAAAGACTTTCTGTTTCTGAAAGAATAATTGCCCTTGAGATCTAATCAGGTTGTACACGCAGGAGTAATGGTCAGCCTATGGCTCTTGTTATAACACAATAGCAGATGCTGCATCTATGTTATAGATTACTGACATCATAAATTGCAGTGGTGAATTCAAAAGTATAATTGTCCGTTGTATCAAACATAGCTAAGCCACTTTATATGTCCTTATTTAGTGGGGCTTCACATTTTCAAATGTATACAATATTGGGTAAGCATCTAAGTGATCCGACGACAAAGCAGAAATTGAAGACATTACTGTTGAGAGAAATTCTGGGAATAGAATTTGCTTAGACTTAAAAAAGTATTGGATGGATTTACGATGTCATACTTTGGCCTGTGCAGTCAAAGGGCCAGCTTGTGATTGGCACTGCACCATTTATGAAACGGCGTTAATCCCTAAAGCCGTTTTGCTAAATGCTGTACTTGTCCAGAACAAAGCCTGCTCAAAGTGCTTATGATCTGAACACGAGGACAAGGGACGAGGAGTGAGTACAGGTAGGCTGGGAGTAGATGGATGAGGACAAGTAGGCACTAGAAAGTTGTACATAGTAGTTCAGGATGAGAAGCCTGTGTTTCTGCACAGCAGCACTCCAGCTAAAGCTAAATCTTTTTCATAGGCACCGCACTGGGAATGGTTCCCAAAGTAGAGACAGTTGGTAGTTTTTCAGATTTCTAGGATGTTCTGCAGAGTTATTCCAAAGCATGGCAAAAGCCCAGAAGAAAACTGCTGATGAATAGCAGCAGGTCAAGACTGTCTTTCAAAGCCCGAAAAGAAGGATGTTGCAACTAGGAGGAGCCTGAGTCTGATTTTGGTTGAGTGGACAGGAAAATAGTATTGCATCATGGAGACAGATCAGGAAAGTGGAGACTGCCTTCGCTGTAGAAACCTTACAATTGTAGAAACTGTGAGGGTGTATGCAGGAAAAACTTACGATATATAGATTCAATTTCTTATATTCTTTCCATAAAATCTGCCCTGGACAGATATTTTTTTAGAAGGGGTATTTGGTTAGATGCAACTTTTTTTTGTAGATCAGTGCAGCAACCTCTGTTCTTCTGATATTGACAAGAGCATACATAAACATAAGGAATGGCAGAACAGCTGAAAAAAAGATTTTTCCTGTTCAAACAGATGGAAAATCCAAGCTCAGAATTTTTGAGAGTTGAGGGAAAAATGAGAGATTAAGGATTAAAAATATCATTATCTTTCTGTGTATGTTTCCTGTCTTACCAAGTTCAAAATTTGCTATTTAATTCCATTTAATTTATCACATGCAACTAATATTCCTCTCTGAAGTGGCCAAGAAGATGTGGAAAAAAAGCCATTAGATGCTAATTCTATATTTCTAACTGATCTTGTCTGCTGACATCAAGGTCTGAGGAGCTTTTGTTTTGGATATTAAGAGAAGAATTCATATTTCCATTTTTATCTTTGTTGAGATCCACCCTTGCACCATATCTTTTCCCTTTTTCTGTGGATTTGACAAAGAACAACTGCTCATTAGTACTGACAGCCTCAAGACTCCAAAGTCCTAAAGCTACAATTCATTTTGCAGATCCCTTCACCACAACCTTTAAAAGGATCTTGGATGCTTAAATCCAAGAGAATCTGATTATACTGGACATCTTGTTCCCATCTAGTAACTGGTGGGCATTCCCTCCCATATGAATGAAGCTTATGTGGCATATATGTGTTTTGGGTAGGAGCTGATAAGGAATTTCCCCTCACTCATGGAAATGCACAGCTTGGATTCATCTCTTTTCATGTAGATCAAAAGTTCAAGCACTTAAGTTAAAACCTTGTCTCCCTAGTCTCTCTGGGTAGTCAGTGGAGAGAGATAAGCATAGGATAATCTGTCATATGTCAATGTAAAAATGATATAATCCCCCTGGCACGGCTGTGCTTCTTTCAGAACCTTGCACACATGCATCTAAAAATGGGAAGGCTAAATTTGAAATTAATGCAGGTTAAGCATTTACAGAGACGACCCTGTTCTCTGTTTTATACACATGCATTGACAACCGCTTTCAGTCCCCAGACATTTCGATGGATCTACACAGAGCAATGAAATGCATCGACACGGGAATTTGCAAACGCAGCTCGACCATTTTATTTCACACGACTGTCCCCCAAAGAGAGAAAATACATGCACACTTGTTTTCTTTATTTGACAAATCTTTAATTAGAAAATCAGTCTTTTCTTTATTACAAAATTTCACAGGCTGATAAATCTTGGTAGGTTATAGAGAGAATAGTTTTTTCTTTGAACCTAATATAAAAGTTAAAATAAATAACAGCATTAATCAGATTATCTCTCCCCCCTACTATGTTACCTATTACAAAAAAGCCTATAGTCATCAACTTTTATTTAAAAATCATAGATGTACTTTGCAGCCTTTTATGACTTGAAGGGATGGTATTACTATTTGATGAATTATTAACAGTTTTCCGTGACTCTGTCAGGAGTGGAAATGCAGCAGGCTTGGATCTAAATCCATACGTGGAATTTTAGTGTTCTGAACTCAGCAAAACAACTATCTGCAGGGGAGCGCGTAGTCAAACTTAATGATTATAACACTGCCTTTTTAAAAAGAAAAATCCAAATATTAATTAGCATTAAAACATTAAAACCAATTACACAGTAAAGCTTGTGATTTTACATACATTTTTCTTTTCACCAGAGTGCTGCTAGCATTGTGCTGGTGTGTTCTGCTGTCTATGAGGTGTGGACATGCCTATGGACCAGGACTCTCCAGCTGAACCCCACCGGGCTTCCATCCACAGAAAACTTGCATGAAGAGACTCTGACTAAAGGTGCAAGACTGTAACTTGGATATTTTTACAGAACTGCATTAAATGACATGATCACTACTTAACTCAACCATGCACAGACATGCGAACTTCAAAAAAGCCCAAAATTTTTTTACTGTATGTCTACAAAGCAGCTGCTTCCCTGGAAAGAAGTGTCCAAGCGATGAGATGAAACCTCACGTGAAAAATGAATATACAGTATCTACATTAACTTACGCTCCTCATCAAAATTATGAACAGTTTATAATTCATATCTAATTAATAGAACAGAGTGTAAAGTCTGGGATTTTGTATCTATTTTGCATAGTCTATTTAATACCCGGTATTTTCTTGCTTGCATGATTAGTGTCTAAGTGAAACGGTTAAATAAATACACAGTCATTTACATAATGTCACAGTTTATTTAAAGCATTTTGAAGCTGAAATGATGAAAAGAGGACTGGGTAAATTACTTGGCAAACTGCACATAATTTATTACTGCACTGAGTAAGTATATTGCACTGTCTAAAATAGTCACTGTTAAATTACCAACTTTTAGACACTGTCTAGATAATTTTCTGATATTTTGTCCTCCCCCTCCCCACACTGCAAATAAATATATGGTTTTAATTCTGGATTTTAGTGGAAGCCCTACTGAAAATAATTGATTGTTGTCACCCCAAGGTCAGGATCAGCAATGAATATAGCAATAATGCAGATCTTCTTGCTAGACACTTAATTGCTGATTCCTCTGTACGTATCCATATGTCTTCTGAGGTGCATTTGTCAACACATTCTCAGATTTCTCTCTCAGCAGGCTTGTTCCAAAGCCCACTGATGCTCATAAAAGTATTCTTCTTGTCGCTGGGATTCAGACAGGTCTCATACATGCCTCATCCTGATCTTTGTAGTTTTCCTGCTATTCCCTGGAAATAAGTTTTGCTAGATATTTGGATGTACCCATTGTTCTGTCTGTTGGCTGCCATCCTCAGAGGAGACGTACTCCAAAGAAATCCCTTTAGAGTCACAGAGGACTTATTCACATCACCTCACCTCACCTCTGCAATGTCAACACCTATGCCTGAACCAGACCTCCAAAGCTCCCTTGCTCATCAACAGAAAGAAGCAGGTACTTTTAGGACACAATTCATTTGTTCTGGCTTTTTTTTTCATTTTTTATGATACAATGGATTGTGCCCAGGAGATGCCTACTTCTGTCTCTTGGCCAAACATGGACTCTAGAAATGTGGGTTTACATATGGATGTTCTTATTTCGGTCAGAAAAAATCCCAGGATCTCATGTTAGAGTCTTTGTTCATATTTATATTCTTGGGTGGGAAGTTTTAAAAACAGTCATCACTTATTTGTCAACTCTGATCAAGGTCAGACAAAGTTTAACTGCCGAAGCCAGTGAGGTTTTTCAGCTCAAACATACTGAAAAGTCTGATTTTAACCTTTCTTTTTATGAAACTGCCACCTTGAAATTGTACATAGGTTTCTAATCACATGATTTGATGGAGGATGAATTTGTCTTAGCTAAGAAAGTAAATATGGAGAGAACAGAGATTCCATCAAGAAAATAAAATGAAATTTGGATCTATTTTTTTGCTAAATCATCATCATCAAAGGAACCATCACTGTGGTATGCAGGTGGTTTGGCTAAGCATATGGATGCATTTCAAACTCTTCCATATGTTTCAAAACGCTGAATGTTTCATAACTAGAAGTACTGTATACTTAAAAAAAAAGACAGACAGGTCTTACATATTGGAACTTTTGATATTAATGAGACTGAAGTTTGGGCTTCATTGTGCTGGTGTTCAATTTCAAATGTGAAATTGAAGAGTTTGGAGTTCAAATGGTAACATCATCTAATAAATGCAACACAGCCTCCTTTCCTAATTTGTATCCTGATATTCAAAGGGATCAAGGAAATGTCAAAATAAAATAGATCAGAAAGCGTAGCATTATCTCCTCTTTGTCCTGAAAATATCACTGGTAACAGAATGGATATTGGGAAAGATTTAGACTCAGAATATAAGACTGATGGAAGTGATATTACCTTGGGGATTACGCTAGTAATCTATCTACCTCTATATAACAGGCTGTGGTCACTTATATTTCAGTCAAGTAATGCCAACAGCTTTGGAAATAGCCCACTCCTGTAGCTGATGCAAAAACCTGCTGAAGTCAAAGGGAGTATTTCCCACAGTTTCAGGAGGCTGGGGAGCAATCCTCAGCACAAGCAAGTGAAATCCAAATCGCGACAGAATGAGCAAAAGTGGGAGCCTATATCCAAAGGGACTCAAGTCTTGAAAGCTATCAAGTACCTAATCCTCTCATAAGCTCTTGCAGGACTCAAGCTGTTTGATGTTTACCTAGTGATGGTCATGGCATGAAAGCATGCACACAGCCTCACAAATGGCTGTTCAGCAAGCACTAGACACACTTTCCTTATGACAGCATAATCTAAATGATTTTACTAAAACACTAGACATTTTAATGCTCAGTGGTAACTAATATTGGGAAATGCTGGAGGACAGAAAAAGAAAATGAGGAGTTCCTGCTCTGTGGTGTGCATTACACTCTGAATGATGCATGAGACGTTGCCCTTTGCAATGCGTGTGCTGAGAAAGCAGAATCGTTTGCTGATTCGTGCTGTAAATTTTCATCCTCATGGAGCATGAACTAAACTCTGGGTCATGAGTTAGTAGAATCTATCATTTGATTACAAGCAGCTGTTTAAATATATATATACAGGCACATATAAAATAAATGAATCATTTATTTATGCTTGGCAATAAAATATGAGGTTACTCATTCATTATTTATCCCTGCAGTGGAAATCAAGAATAGGGATGCAAAATTTCACTGAAACTTTTCTTGCTTGTGCTGTACAACATTATTTTCTGAAATAAAATCTCTAGTGTCCCTCCTCCCTTACATTTTGATCCAGAGCAAGCTGCAAAACTGCTGCACAGATAGGAAAACACATTGTAATCCTTGCCCATCCTTTTCAGGCAGAAAAGAAATGGTACCTTGCTCCTTTATTTTTGCTATTATATCTTTTCAGGTTTTTTTTTTTTGTTGAGCATAGTCTAATTCCACTTGTCACAAGAGAAAAACCTAAGCCAATTATGAAATTAAAAGGGAAATGTGAGGGCTAAATCTCTGCTTTTATTTTCCCCCAAACAAATCAATTGCAAATTTGTTAACCTAAATTTTACCAATACTTGAGAGATATCACATAGGTACAGTGTGGCATATTTCATGGGCAACTATCACCAGCACTGTCTCATTACTTTTTCTGCCTCACTTTCTTTATCCATCTGCCCTCCCCAGAGCTGCAGCTGCCTTGGTGCAATCTCAGGGTTTTTTTATTTCAAGAGCACCTAGACAGTGGAGCCCCACAAGCTCTGCTGTTCAGCACAAACCAGTTTCTAGTCCTTGGAAAATGCTGTTTTATCAACACTTGCTTCTCTTAAAAATGGAGATGAAAAGTTGAATTTTACCATTACTATTTTTATTTGCTATTTAGTGATTATTATTATTAATTTTATTCTCAAATCCTGAGAGGGATTTAGAAATATTTCATTTTGATGTGTTTGAAATGGGATGGAGCATTTTAATATTTGTGTCTCACAATATTTTGTTTCAGTCTGTTGAACGTACTCAAATTCTTTCAGTTCTTGTCCTTGGGACATTAAACTATATTTCCTTGTCATGGCGCACTGCCTTCTTCTAAGCCTTACTGTTTCAGCATCCTGACTGGCTCGGAGCTGGGCTACCTCTCCCACAATGCCAACGCAATTTCCCTGGAATCCAATGCTCCTATGATCCCTTTCTTAAGAGGGATTTATAGACACATCACCCTGGCACTACATGAGATGTGTCATTTGGCTGTAGAGCCTGAGCAATACATGGTAGAGAAACAGTCCTTTGCACAATAACTCTTAGAAGATACTGACTATCATCAGATGATGGGGTTTAATGCTGAGCTGATGTTGAGGAGGCAGGTTACTGCATATGATTTGGGAAATCCTACCAGCTCTGCTCAAGGTTAAAAGCCTTGATGGGAGCAGAAACTCCACTGCTGGCTTGAAAACTTGACAACAGCTCAACCAAGGCGTCTTCCCACCCGTGGCCGCTGTGTTTAGCGTTTGATTTTTGTTCAAGCTTCACAGAGAGAAAACTTCATAGATTACATTGCTGAGTGCGATGCAATGTAAGACATACCTACACTCACCTCACTCTAGTAAATTAAAAACTTAGCTCTCAGCGCGTCTTTACACAAAGAATTGGCCTTAACTGTCTTTAAATACACATGCAGGCCTTTACATCCCTCTATCAGGGCAAGAAACAGCCCTTGCAGGGCAAGGCCAGCACGTAAATAATTGTATCCTTCTATGTAAAGAAAGGTTTTCAACAGCTACCAAGCCAAAGCTGCTTTGTCCAGGAAAACCTTGTTTCAGGGTTCGGCAGAATGTTTTTACTCTACTTACAGCCATGCAAAAGTGTTCATGCAAATACAACGCCATGGGCAATGTGCAAAAGCGGAGAGGTGTGCACATTGAGGAGCACATGAATATCTTTCAGAGAGGCGTAATCTCTCACAGGACAAAATAATTCAGTGTACTCACTCAGCACAACTCCTTACAACTCCTTCAAGAAGCTGCTCATGCAGATTAACAGTTGAGCAATGTCCTCTGATTCCGTTGCTATCTACCCTGCTATTCTGTTGCTATCTACCCTACCTTCCCTCATCTCTTCAATACACTCTTCATTGCGTTATCTGGCATTTCATGCTTTATCTCTGCTGTGGCTACATCAAGGTATTGTGTTCCTAGGACTGTCAGTCCATCAGTTTTCATAGCTACTAAGATCACATAAAAAAAAATAAATTTCTGATGTGCTCTTATCCAAAGCCTCAGATCTGGCTCTTCACACACACTGGAAATTTTGAATTTGTTTGTTCCTATTGATCTTAGAGAAATCAATGGTATCTGGACATCATAAACCAAGAGCAATACATCACATTGTAAGTTTACTCTCTGTCATTCCTGATGACCCTGTGGATGTATTTATTGTGTCAGCAAGTTTCTCAGATCCCTGTGGTCTGTGCAGTCCACTTATTTTTCAAAGGTTTTAGTTTATGATGCTAATTATAGCACAGATGCCTGTAAAAACGTATTCTTGTTAGTATCTCTTTGTGTAGAACTAGTTTTTATTTTCTGTTTTTGTCTAATTAAAAAGTAGGCTCCTACTTTGCTTTCCTCTGCTTTAACTTCATGGAGTTTCAGGACACAGTGAAAAATTTACTCTATTTCTTGGCTTACTCAGCTAAAAGCTACTCAGTGACTTGACATTCTTTATTCTGCTCTTATTTATGTGATTTTCAGCTTCTGACATCAAACACTCAGATCTAGTTGTTTACAAACTTCAAAACAGAAGTCAGAAGCACAAAACATATGAGGGCACAGTTTTACACCCAATCTCAAACTCTGCAGGGAATGAAAGCAAATCCCCGAGTCCAGATTTTCTCCTCTTGGGAATGACCTAAATGGTGTGGTTTATTTCGCAGATAAGAAACTCCATAATTTTAAGGTGTAATCTAAAGATTATGGCTGCATGCTGAGTGCTCTTAAGTCATCAACAAGATCTCTGAAACATTTCCTGCTGACCTGAGAAGTGTCAAGACCGTTCAGGGCACATCCAGATCTGAGGGGTTTATTTTCCAAAGAATTTTCATTTTGAGCACTTAAACTGTGATGTAATGAGGATTAAATTTTTGCTAGGATTTATCTTCCAGATCTACTGTTTTTGAGTAGCTGATCATGCAAGTGGGTCAGCTTGGGTAGAGCTCTACGTAACGTCACTAGTTTCAGTGAGTCTCTGTCCGGATCTAGGATTGAGCCTTTCTTTCCCATTAAGTGAAAGTAGAGGGTTGAGACATCAAACGGATTCTTGTAAGATTTTTTTTTAAAGAACCTATAAGTTGACTTTACCTGCATCAATAGAGGAATCTATACCATATATTATTAAAAATAAATGATTTTTTAAAGATTAATACATTTTTTAACTGCCTTTTCTTCCCTTTTCCTTCTGCAATGCACTCTTCAAAAGCAGTGAAACTTCTTTGGGCTCTTTCAGTTTTATTTCCAGGCAATTTCACATTTCTGGTGTTCTCCCATTAACACTACAATGGCCAGGATATTCAAGCACATCTAAGGATTTTTAAGTCCTTGATTAGATATCTCTTTCTGGGTACAAACGTGGTGAAAGTACAAGCTCTGAAAAATGGGCCTCTTGAACCTCTGAGTCTGGGGAGCTCCACTAACAAGGCAATCTCAAAGGTGCTCTGCAGCCAGGCTTTTCAAAGTCTTTAGAATGATCAAGGTACATTTCAGCTAGATTTTTAAAAGCTCCTAAGCACTGAGCCTCTCTGGGAGCTAAGCACCATCTTTAGGTATTTCTTAAAATATCTGCCTCATTTCCTGACTTTTGTAGATGTTGGCCACCTTGGTTCATTAGTGCTTTATGGAGGTTTCTTATACTTTTGTCAGTGGTTCAAGGGGGTTTCTGTTACAATGGAACTTCTATTTTGGCTCAGTCACATCTATTTTTAGCAAGTCAACAGATGAATCACATTTCCAGGAACCATCTGTCACGGGACTTCTTGTTAGACTTTATGAGCAGGAGATCCCTTACACTTCTGTGGTCTTGAGAGCTATTCCTCTGGGGATTCCTCAGAGGAATTAAAAATAGAAACTTGGCTAATTGAGAATGTAAGTGCAAAGCTATGCTAAGGGGATGAGCTATCTATAGCAGGATGGCCAAGATGACATGCCATTTAGAGACCATTGATGTAAAATGTCCCAATGAAGTCTTAAAGAAAGGGGAGCCACCTATGTTTGAAAGGGAGTGAATTAAATGTTTGACAAATGAGAAAATAATAACATACAGAAGTATGCAACAAATCGTATGTTACCAAGCTGTCAGCTATTACCAACTATATTCTCTTAAACTGATGCTTTTCCATTATAAAGGATGTCAGAAAAAGATTACGATGAAGTCACTCTTATTTGTATTCCATCCATATACAAATTGGTTTGGGGAAGAATTTTAATGTTACAGTGCATTATAGACAGAAATGGATACCTTTTCTTCTAGAAAGTTGTCTGTCATCTCTGTGACTGAATGTAGATGGGAAATACGTGCCAGTGTAACTGCATTTTTATGATCACAGCTATAATCCTAATTTACAGCAATAGCTGAATCATTGCTGAGAGCAGGAAAAAGGATGTCAATGAAAGACTAATTATTTTGCCTGGTGGATGTAGCGTAGTACCTCCTAGATACAGCTCTGATCTGAATTGTCTGTAAATAACAAACCTTGGATTTAGCTTCATTCAGAGCTCTCAGTGGTCAAGCCCTGCTCTCCGTTGACCTAAAAGCCAAGGACAATGTTGTGCCTGAGCCTAATCATTACTAATCATGTCACATACTGTAAAAGATGCTTTTGGTGTTGTCCCTTTCTTACCCTAGCTTTATTTCATAACCAATCACATAGGATATGACTTGAGGGAAATGGAAAAAGAAGGCTCACCTACTGAGCCAGGGAGTTGAAACAACCTGTGCACCTCTATCCATCACAAGATATCACATATTCCCTATGTGGGAAGGAGCAGCTTGGCTGGTTTTGGGTGTTTGAACCTCTGTGTAGGAGGGAAAGACAGATGGAAAGGCTGGAGAAGACACCAGGAAAGTAGAGGTATTAAAATAAGCAAGACTATAGCCAGACTGGGAGCGTGGTTCTGAAAAATGTGATGGGAAAATTCTTGGTTTGGACTAGGGAAAAAGAGGGGATTTTCTGGGAGCCAGAGAAGCTGCTTCCTCCTGCCTGAAAGTAGTGTCTTTTGCATGCCTCATAGGTGAAAGAGGGGGACACCGAAGAAATAGATTAATTTTTTATCGGTTTCTCCTGCCAACAGAAATGACTGCAACCTCCAAAATTTGCATAATTGCCAGGAAGGGAAAGAAAAAAAAGTTAAAGCTCTAAAAATAGATCTTTTCCTCTCAATTTCTATTAATCTTTTTGTTGTCTGGTGTTAGATACTATATATTTAGGAAAGGACTTATTTTTCCCCTGCTTTCTGCAGTTGTAGGTTTACTAATATTCTGAGGGCTGTGGACGCCTTCAAAGATGCTCTCTTTTGAGATGTACTCTGAAAAAATGATTAGGACTGCAAATTTCCAGTTGTTTGTTGAGAGAAATTTGCAAAAATCTTTGAAAGAAAATCCTGCATAACTCTGACACACTCTATTCTGAAGATGCCAGAGCCCAGAGAGGTTTCTAGAACTGCGGTTCTGTATTGCTATAGATGCACATTTCATTTTGTAGCCCTAGGAAAGCAGATGCTTAGCAGAATTTTTCAGGGATTTGTTCAAATCTATTTTTGCTGACCTCCACTGACACCATTGCCTTCAAACATAAATATCATGACTTGGAGCTGACACAAGAAAGCATTGGCTTCCCAAAATCTAATGACCCTTGCCACAGAAGGAACTAAACAAGCCACATAAAATTTCAGCTGGTCCACACATACACTCAAGGGATTGTATTTTGTCAACTACTTAGAACAGACTGTGATCTGTACAGTACAACAAAACAGTGACAGGAAGATATGAGCTGCATGTACCTAACCTACAGACAGAAGAAATACGAGTCTGATGTATATGATCAATCTTAAGTCATAAGCGTCAAATTTACAGTGGTAGTTACTCAGTCATTATTGTGGACATTATTTCCTGGGCAAGAAAACTCCTTAGATACAAATTTTCAAGACTCTGGAAATCAGGAAAAATAGACCCCAGCATTATACAAACCAACAAGAAGGCACTTCAACAAATTCTGATTTCCTCTGAGTTATTTCCTTAATTTCATTATCTATACTCAGAAATATTTACGCTTCTAACAAGAAGCCAAGAAGAAACAGCAGCACAGTTATGATATCACTGCTTCTTTGCATTGCTAAATTTCATTTTTAGCTTTATAGTTTTTTTTCTTCAACCAAGAACAGAGCAAATCCCATTTGCAACCGGTCTTTATTACTGAATTAAATATCCAGCTGCTCACAGTTCAGCAAACTCCTCAAATCCTGCCTGAACAAAATGAGGAAAGCTCATAAGCATGTGCTTCTGTCCCACAGACGCCAGTGAGATGTGAGCCTGTGCTTGAACGATATGAGCAAAAGTGGGAATACTTATGCTTGTAAAGCTATATGGGGTTAGAAGAACCCATGTTAGTCCTAGAGGATCTGTGTAAAGGTACTAGATCGGTTCTGAAAATGGCATCGTTGTGTTGGTGTGATGTTACTCACATGGTAGCCTTATTTCTGAGCAGGGGTAGCTAGCTCCAGCACAGGGTCATGCTGACACAGCTTTGCAACTGTGCTTGCAAAGCTGCCTTGTCTTCTCATCATTGCAGCACTGCTCAGTTCCCTTGAACACTGTAGGATGAGTCTAAGTAAATCATGCTTATAATAGTCAGGGATGTTCCTTCTACTCTGTGCCCTGATTTGGCTATTTCCACCTTTGTCAAACTTGGATCGAAGGTCAAGTGGTTGCAGCTAAAGTGATCAGCAGCAAAGCCATTGGCCATGCAGCAAAGAGGATGATTCAGGACCTTGACATCAAATTTTGAGAACTCTTAGGAGTTACTCCAAGGAAACATCAGTGCTGGGAAGCCCCTAAGAGCAACTGCAGGAGTTGTCACAGAGTGCAGGGGAAAAGTTGCTTTAAGCTGTGATACAGCGCTGATCGCAAGAAGCAACGACTACATTGTGAGGCTGAGCTCCTCTACTTGCTCCTTCAGCCCAAGGGGACTGAACACTTTCTACACTGCATCAGTGATTAAGCTCTTCAAATGCTGTGGATTTGGAAATGGAGGAGCAACGCTATGAAGAATACGTTTCCTTGGCACATTCCTTCCAGCCCCTCAGTACTCTGATATGCAGTTCCACCACATCACAAAAAGCAGGAGCCTTGCGCCCTTGATTGTGACATCAGTATTTTGACATTCCTCTGTCAGGAATCAGTTGAGTTTCCAGTCTCTTCAGCTGAAGAGTAGAAGGCATTGCAATGCTTCCGAATGAAGATGTAGTAGATGCCCAATATCAGCACAAACTTAGACAGTGGAGAACATCCAGCATAGAGATGACCTCCTTGTCCATTATAGCTCAAGAAGCATTATGAGATTCCAACTTAATGGGATAAAATGTCATCACAAACATGAAATTCCAAAGCCATCACTCAATGATTACAATTAGCCCACGGCAAACTGCCCTGAATACTAAAGCAACTATAAAAGGAGAAAATTCTCTCAATTAGCAAAGATGCAGTAAATGTGGGAGACTGACTCATGGCTGAGAAGGCTCCAATTAACCTGGCCAGGACTGAGATGATTAGGAGGGCAGCTCCAGTTGTGCAAAAGATATAAAAACTGCTAGTGTGGTATTAGGTCTTGTATTTTTCCATCCCTAGGCTTGCTCTTCAGTGCTACTTGAGGCACATCATCTGTTAACATAAAATTGTTTTGTGAACCGGCTGCAGAAAACCAGAACTAAATCCAGAAAGCCCTGATGATACTCTGCAAACCTTTTCAGATATGAACTCTTTCAGTGAGTATGATTTGTACAGCATTTTTTCTGCCTGGGTGTCACACAGTCCTGTTCAAGCTCTTGTTCGATACTACTGCAGGGGAGTCTAGACAAAAAAGACTGGTAAAATTACTACCCTCAACTAATAAAAGGTAAGAAACCATTTATTTCCATATAAGAAACCATATTCTTTTCAATATAGTGTGGACACACCTCCCACTGGGTCTCTGATCATTGCTTTGTTGGTTGAAAAGCTGCTTAGCCTGGACTGACCTTACACCTAACAAATTCAGTGACTGCTTCTCATGAACTCCAGCAAGGGAAGATCACGCCACCTCCTTCAGATTCAGACCACGGGAGTACTGACCTGTCCTGTCCTGCCAATCCCTGTGCAAAACCAGAGTGCTGCACCTACAATCAGCCAGGATACAGATCAGTTCATTGCAGATGACAGATTCTTATAGCAGCACCACCAATAGTATTTCTGAAACTTTTCATTTGCTGTAAGAAACTATGCCAAACCTTTGAGTTGCAGGACCATATACATATTTTTGTTCCGTTATGCCATGATCTCATGGAAACTTCAAATGCTAACAGCCACTGCATCATTTCTCCGTATGGTGCCATGAAGATATCACCTGTCTTTCAAGCTATGCACTAGTTTCCGAGGTGTGTGGGAGAGAACCAATGACTCAGAACAGATCTAAGGCCCATCAATCAATGCACCACCAAAATCCATATGGATCCAATGTTGAGAGTACAAGGGAGTTATTTTCAGGAATAAGAACAATGAAAATGGACATTTTTCTGACAGAATTAAAACTAAAAAGTCAATCTACATTAAAAAAAAGGAATTAGTTGAAAGTCTCATTAATTGGTGACAATTTAACTTTAGTTAGTTCAAAAGTATGTATTTATGTTTTTTTTCATATTCAAATCCATGTTACCTTTTATTTCTCCCAATAAGTTGATTTGCATTTACTTTTAGTTTTTCAAAAACTGCAAATAAAATAACTGGAACTATAGTAGTAGTAGTATTTTTTAGAGAAGATCTGGCTGAAATTCTGGAGTAAGAACTGCAGAATTGAGCGAAGACTAGAAATAAGCTGCTACAAAAGACTAGAATACAGATTGGAGCAACTGTCCGTATCACTGGAGGGCAGTAGAAGTACCATTACAGGCTAAAATAGCAAAACCCCAGTGTCATCTACTAAGTGACTTTATCTACCAGAACAGTAATTGCTGCTTCTTTATAGTGGCCAGCTACAAAGAAGAAATCCTGCAGACAGCAGGTCAGACCTGCCACTGCAAGACAGAAAGGTCATTTTCTTGTCATCAATTTTTCTGTGTCATTAAAATTTCCCAGACCAAATCTGGGTTGGGAGAGAGAGAAACTTTCCATGTCCAGAGAGCTTCTGGAAGTGAATTTTTTTTTGCATAACCAGAACACGGACTAGAACTCTGTCCTTACCTGTGGATCTGTTTTCTTTTCAAACGAAAAGGAAGGGACGGTACAGGACACGACCTTGTCGGCCATATTGGAGAGGGCACCTGACCCAGGATGTAAACCTGTCCCTCTTTGTCAGGTTATTTTCCACAGATACACTTATTTTCCATTTCTAAATCAATTACTATTTCTCCAGGTGAGTTTTCCAGCTAGTGGCCCCAAAAGGCACTGAAAAAAGCTGAAAAAAGGACACTGCTGGAAAACTGCCTCTGCTACTTGTTGCTGGGAAAACTCTCCTTGGTGAAAGAGAAGTAGCTAGTTGTCATCTCACATAGTGAAGTGGTAACTCTGTTATGTCTTTGAGCTACAAATCTTCCCCACTGCAAAACATGGGTGTAAAAAACCACATGCTAGTATAATAATACTGAGGATGTTCAGCTGAATTGCAAGAAGTTATGAAATTAATTCAGTTGAGATATTATTTGTCATCAAAATTGTACAGCTCACGTTGCAAATCTCTAATCATACTACAGCAATTTACCAAGCTTCTGCCTAGAAATTCAGGATTGACCAAATACTGCAACCTACACCACAGCCGCTCAGCTGTAGCAACACACCTCTGCTGATCCCGTGACAAATGCCCGCTTGTCAATCCATTGCGCAGGCTTTTCTGGAAATCAAGCTAATTGGCTTATCAGAATGATTCTTGCACATACAGCCAAGAATGTCAGCTGATTATATAAGTCAGTTTGCATCACGTAGCTGCAAATGAAGCACACTTCCTTACCTACTGAAGACTTTGTCCTCAAGTTTCTGTGTCTGAATTAAGGCTGTCATATCAGAAATGTTTAACCAACCAATTTACTAATATTGCCATATGAGTTTCTTCCTTCCACTTCCATTTTCTGTTTTTATTTGATTTAACTGATTTAGTGTAAAGTACACAGTTTTCTCCATTGTTCTTCTGTCAGAGTTATATGAATGGCAAATATAAAATATTTTTCCTTGATTATATCGTAGCTACTTATACAGTCTTACTTAAGACTAGATGTTCACACCAGCCAAGTAGAATGAAGTAGAGAGCTATTGTTGCCTCAGAGGCCTGAATGTGAAAGTGAGAGAGAACTTGGTGAGAAAGGGCTTGTTGGCATGAGCGGTTGGTGAAGAAAGGAACTGGGTTAAGTCCTATAGAGACCGTTGTCTAGCCAACTCTGTCCAGGAAATTTAAACATTTGGTTGCATTTAGTGTAGCTTCAGGGCAGTTGTAAATTATCTACCTGATGATATTCTGTGAGGGACAATATGCCAGCTCAGGACTGCCAATTGCTCTGACCTGTTCTTCCCAAGCCCTGAGATGCCCTGTACCCCTTGTGAGGAAGAAGGTGCCAGTTCCTGGCCCTGTCCAAGGTCTTAGCTCCACATTTGCTCTTTAAAAAGACCTTCTTTGTTTCATTTAAAACAAAATATAAGGGAACAGGCACCTGACAAAATGGTCCTGTAATATGTCTTAATAGTGAATTTCTTTCTATTAAAGAAAGGGAAAATTCTAATATTTAAGAATATTATATTTTATTGAAGATGTCAGTCTTTCAAAGACATAAGTATTTGGTATAGGATTTCAAGCTCAGAAGAAGGCTGTTGTACAAATATGGTCATGGTATAATCTTGAAAATTATGAACAGTTCTTAGCAACAAGGGAGCTTTATGAGGGAGGAAAACCAATATTTACTTATGGTGTTTGTTTGTAGCATAGTAAAGTTGCCTAAACCTGAGAAATTCCAGTAATTAAACACCTAATGCTAAATTCATACAAAGAAATGTTAAGCAAATCCTGCAACTTAAACGGAGATAGAAAAGTTGACCTTTATGGGCTAAAAAAAAAAAGAACAAGCATTACATGAAATTAGGGTGCAAATGGACATAAATAACAGTTGGAGGAAAATGACCTTCATCTTCCCTACAGTACTTGCTTAATTCAGTCCTTTTCGTAGTGACTTCAGTCACCCAGCTGCCATCCCGACCATCTTAACCCCTCAACAAACAAAGTGAACCATCAAATCAATTACTGCCCATCATCCAAAAATTATTTGTCAACTTTTTCATCACAGTCACAATGAACAGAGATAAAGCATAAAGCAGAGATAAAGATAAAGAGGGATCAGTCTGCACAATGAGCAGAGATAAAGATAAAGAGGGATCAGTCTGACCCCACTTAGACATGGTCTCTCAAGTATATGAACTATCTTGTCCTAGGATGTTCACCAGCTCTGGTAGCTGCTGTCAGATGCATACAAAGGCCATCATCCTAAAGTAGCTACCTGAGCTAGATGAATTGTAGTACCCATTTCTCTCCTTTGACTATAGCCTAGGAGGAGAGGTCCTTGATACCTGATTTTTACATGTCCCTTTCCACATGGTTGTGTGCTTCTGTAAAGTGTTGGCTACAGACATCACAGGGGAAGACTTCTTTCATGAAAAGATGCTGTTTGTCATTAGAGTCTTAAATGCTTCTAATGCCTGTGTTTCTATCAAGCTTATGTTTGAGGGCAAAGTTTTTTAAAAAAGCACAGTTTTAAGGATGTTGAAGAAATTTCTGATTTCTGATCTCTGTCTCCTTTTCAGATTAGAGTATCCGCTTGTCCCAGTCCTCCAACTGGCAATGACTTAGGGGCTTATCTTTACATACATCCTGACGGCTCCACTGAAGCCAGTGGGATTATTCACAATGTTTACGGCTTGGCCGTTGCATCTGCTTTTGCAGGACTGGGAACTTGATTTCTTTTTCCAGTGTACATAAGTGTTCCTCACCAGGTGTAGCCTAAGGAGATGAATAGCACGATTCTCCACTTCTGCCCCATTCATGTCACCATTTACATTTAATTTAATTAAAAAGCAACAGATTATGCCATGGCAAGCTTTACATTAGGCACAAAGCCAACTCTTGGGGTTTTTTTTATTGACAAAGATGAATTTAACTCCGTCAAGCAATTCCTCTGTTATCCATTATAGAGCCACGTCCAGTACTTCTCCAGAGTATCACTTGAAAGAAATAATGAATTACATAAAATTAGAAGTTTCATTTTTTCTTTTAAAAATGAGCTTTAACATCATAAATCACTCAATTCTTATTCTGATTCAAATATCTTCTTGTTATTTTTCCAGGAAAAATGCTCATCAAGGCTTTGTTCTTGCCTGAGTGCTGTATGACTGTAACAAATCACTAAAATGTCCCTGAGATGTCTCACATCAGGGAAATTGAAACCCTGAAAAATATATGTTCTTGGCACGGTCTTTCTACATATTATGAAATTGCTACTATAATTGTAGGATTTACTATGTTGTGGGAAAAAAAACCCAAACTTTTATTTTAAGGCCTTTTTGTTCCTGCAAATTTCATATTTAACTTGAAGCACAGACATCAGTGTATCCTTATTTAGCTCAGTACTTAAATTTAAAGATGTCCCAGTCCATAAGACTTAAGAATTTGATTAAACTAAATAATTTACTTGAGTGCTTTGCCAGATTAAGATCTCCAGAAGTAAAATGCCAGTATGAATATAAGCTGCATCAGTGTCAAAAGTTATAACATGGCTAGTAAATCAAGCAATGCCAAGGGTTACTCTCTGGCCCTGAAGCAAACTGTCATGGCCTGTCAATGTCCATACTATTAAACTCTGCTGCAGTGTGAAAAACAGGTGACTGTAAACAATCTTTCTGGTGGGAATGGTCCCTAGGCCATGCCAGCACCCAGATTGTGCCCTGGAATCGCTGGGAAGAGAGCTGGTTTTCTGGACCAAAACTGTGCCGTGGACTTCCCTAGATGTTTAACAGTTTAGAAGATTAAATTCCAGCACCTGTGTCATGCCGTAACCCGGAATCACCTCTGAAGGTAATTGCCTCGGTCTTAAGAGGTTGCAACCTAAGTTCTGTGCTTCAGATGGCTTTATCACACCCAGGACTTGGATCAGGTTTCATGGTGCTGATCAGTAGCAAGCAGTTTGTTTTTGCACTCTGAGGTAGTCAGAAGAGAACGAGTTCTTGTTCAGGACTAGATATTGTCACTGTTTAGGCTTTCGCAACTGGATGATCCCTCTCTGAAGTTCTCACACAGGTGCAGTAACTGCAGCTAGGCTGGCACCTTGGTCACTCTGTGCTTTTCCACCTCATGGTAGAAAGCTGATGTGGCCACAGAGCTGAATTTTGCAACTACTTCTGTAGAGGCAAATTTGTACATCTCACAAATCTGACACATTTAATATTTGGGTTTACACATTGGGAATAAGGGCCTGTGTTTTTATAGGTACATACTAAGACTTCTCCTTGACATGGAGTTGGAACCGATAGTGTTTCTTCCAAGAGAAAGTCTGCTTCTGGCAGACAGGATGTTTGGTGCGATAAGTGTGAAAAAAGTTCAGTCCTTATTGGTGAATGGAAATAAGATCAAAGAAATATCATGCCAGAATTGCAAGAGAAATAGAAAAAAAATATGTTTTGGACCAAGATTTCTCTATTGATGGAGATTTTTACTCTCTATTCTATTGACATTCTTATTCAAATTCCCATGTAGAAAGTTTCCATCCATGACTGAGTCTAAAATATTTCATGGCCTGTTCTCAAAGGGCTTATTGAAAAAAAAGTGATGCTTTTTGTCCTTTACAGAGGAACTCAGTGCAACATCCAACCTATAGGTGGGAAACTGAGAAGTAGTCTTACAGTAGAGGGCTGCCACACTGCCTTACCCTGGGGTATATCCCTTCTCCAGCAAAAGCTGTGCTAAGCTGTTCACAGTTTTAGTAAATAAGCAGGGCAGGCTCTGATGTATGCTTAGGAGAACTATACAGCTGATATTGCCAAAATAGTGGTGTTTCAAGTAATGGGAGGACCATTATCAATCTGTGTTAGAAATACGGCCTGCAGTATCCAGCAGGTTGATGCAGAGGGGTTGAAGTTAAGCAGGACACTGTTGAGGTACCATTAATTTTTCTCTAGTTAAGCCTGTATCAGCACTTCCACTAGAATGCTTGTTTCCAGATGCTTGTGTAATTCAGCCTGGAAAATGTGCTCTGAACAGAAATTTGGTACAAAGTGTTCCAAGCAGGGGCAATATTTTCTTTTTGAGGGCATGAAGAAATTCCCATTTATTTTTGTTTCTGAAACAGAAAAGCAGTAAAAAACTAGGATTAAACCATACTGAAAAAAAAGAAATGCCTACAGTGAAAAGATCTAGAAGCTTGTGAGATAAAAAGTGCAGAACAATGGAAATTTAGGCTTAATTATTTTCTGAGTTTTCTTACAGACACTTTTCTGTCAGAAGAAAGCTTTAGCTATTTGGGTGCTGTTACACATTAGCTAGTTCTGTAGTAGAGTCTGCACTTTGATGCGTGCAAGCATCTTCCATTTATTTCAACAGGGTTATGCACTCAGAGTTTTCAAAAATAAATAGGAAATTTTTGACGAGGTTGAGAGCACACATAGAAGATTAAAGTACAAAGTTGAGCTGCAAAGGAAAGGTAGCCTCAGGGAGCAGGAAAGAGCAGCTTTATTTTCTTTAATAAGGAAGCAGGAAGAAAATGAGAATAGTGTTGTGGGCACATTGGTAAGTCAGAGAGGAAACAAAAAAAAAAAAACAAGGAAAGATGAAGTTCAGAACTGCTTCATGCTTACCTGTTTTCAACAGGATTTTGATTGCCTGTCTGGGCAAGAAGGCAAGATCCCTATGGCTGGCCTGAAAAAGCACAACCTACCTCCACCTTGAGGTTAAGCAATGACTTTTCACACCACTGTGGGTAGGATGAACTTAAGTTTCACATTGGATCCTTCACTTTTAAGCCGTGAAGGAGGTAGAAAAATTGGGGAAATGAAAGTCTTGAGGATTAAAAGGAAAAGTGTCCAGAAAACTTTATTCTAGCTGACTGATGTGTTAGAAGAAGCAGTTACAATTCTCCAGTTTCAGGCAAGTGAGTTGATATGTGGGGCTCCGTAATGAGAAATGAGGTATATGCCTGTGAGCTGCTGTGATCACAAATTCAGATTACTGCTTGGGAAATCCTGAACACCAACACCCAGTGGTGGGTAGATACCTCTGCATATCTCCAGAAGACTATGGTGCTGGCTCTGGTAAGAAGACAGAGAGAAGACAATGG
This sequence comes from Ardeotis arabs, assembly GCA_011801015.1. Classification (NCBI taxonomy): domain Eukaryota; kingdom Metazoa; phylum Chordata; class Aves; order Otidiformes; family Otididae; genus Ardeotis; species Ardeotis arabs. The sequence continues at coordinate 24,411 of JAAGAY010144893.1, read as the reverse complement.
GGGCATGCAACATCTGTGCTTGCAGTGTGGTGTGCATCTTCCATCTTTCATTCACAGCTTCGTCAGGTGAGGAAGCAGCTCTGAATCTCCTCCCCAAGGGTGTGTAGACTCAAGATGGGATCCTTTCCTTGCTGTACATGGGAAACAGGTCATGGAGAGGCCCATGCTGAGGTGGGGGAATCTGCACTCACTTGGTCTGTGACATTGCTTTATGCAAGACTGCGGTGAAAAGAGGCATTGTAGGTGATGGATGCGTTTCTTTCTGTATTCCATTTCCTTCCATGATCAAATGCCTTCTTGCTTGTGTAAGATAGTATGGAAGAAGAATCAAAGCTTTGACTGTCTGTAATTTGATTACGCTACCCTCCACACAACACGTTTCACTTCATTTTCACTTCACCTTCATCTTCTGAGATAGCCTTAACATCATTTTTTATATAGAGTCTTGTTGGACGATATGCCACCTCTTTGTGAGGTATCGCTTTGCCCAACACTACAACCTGTGTCTTGTTCACTAAGTGATTAAATTTCCTTCCTTTCAGTGTTTTCTAGGACATCTAATGAGAGCTTGAGGTACTCAAAAACCTAGTGTTGCAATGAAAAAGAACTTATTAAAGTTTATAATTACAAAAAAATTAATCAAAGAGGCTTAGCATGGTACTTGCATAAAGACAGTAAGCCAAGTTCTTGTCATAGTGAAATATGGAATAACTCCATTGAAATAAATCTTAATTATGCTAGAGTCACTACTCAGTGTGACTTAATTAAGAGTAGAGCAGTGAGAGCCTTTTGGGAAAAAAGAACTTTGATTACACAACTACTTTACTTCATATTTCTTCCTTCTCCCCTAGTTCTTTTACTTCCCATTGGAGAAAATTTCAAAACCACAGAGACGAAATGAACTTGCAGAGATGTTAGCGTGTAGCAGGTTACATCCTAAATAGGAATTGTTTGGAGTAAAAGGTTGAGAATGATAACCTTGATGATAATCTCTTTAAATTATACGTGCAAGGTACCACATATCTGTATCTATCTTGGCCATAAAAAGTATATTGCTTTGTTATGTTATTTTATTTATGAAACATCAAGTACTGGACTACAGAGGTGAAAAAATAATTCTAATAAAAAAGACAGAGGAATAGATTAATGAAGGTTAAAATAGCCTGTATGGGAAAGTGTAAAGAAAAAAATTAAAGAAAGAAAATATACCTTCACTGCAGCGTCCTGAATGCAGCATGCAGCAATGGCTATAGAGCGTGGACAGATATATTGTTCAACAAGCAGATCAACAATGTTAGAGGTTCATTTGTCTTGTTTTCACTTCTTATCAAATAGAGAGCATGCAACGCCAGATATATCATGGCAATAAATCTGTTGACTTCAACAGTTATCTAAACAATGAATTCAAACCTGTATACTTTGAGGGAATGAAACCAAACCAAGCAGGAAAATGCACACGGGGTTCTTGGTAGCTTATGTAGACCGTACGTAAAACCAGACATTAAAGGAATATGCACAATATCCCTGGGACTGGAAAAAAAAGTGTGTAATGAAGATCGAATATGCAGCATGTATCAGAGTCAAATCGCTTTGCATGGGTTATATCCTTTCTTCACAGGTATTTAAGTAGCTCTGGTTGAGCTGAACAGGTGCTGCAGAAAAGGGAAGAATTTCTTGAAATGGACTGTAAGCAAAAAGAGTGAAAAAAGGAGAAGCAATTAAAAATCATAGATTCCCCACCCCCAAATTATTCCAGTGTAGACTGAATTATAAAAGAAAATATTTTTTTTTTAGCTTGAGAGTTTTCCTTGGTCCACAGAGACTGATGTATCTGCAGGAGTAACAACTGCAATGGTCTTTCCTGGTAAATCTGGAAAATGGTTGATAAATAAAGTAATCAAATGACATCCATGTAAGATCTTGTTTCTTTTCTGCTCCACTTCCATGTTGATGTAGAAATAAAAAACTTCTAGTCCCAGAGTGTAACCTATATATCTTGTTTCTGGTATCATGCTACTGCGCATGCATGATATTGAGTGAGAAGTTGTTTTGATGTCTTGTCATACTCTAGCTCATTTGTGTGAGCTCACGTTAACACCTTCTGATTTCTTAGCTCACCATTCTCAGCTAGGGGAATTCCAGTGACAATTTTTAAATGATTTGTTCTGCATAAAAGCCTCATAAGCCAAATGCAAAATTTAAGCTGAGTTACTCCTGGGATTTATCCTTAAAATAGATACTTGGGAGGCAAGTTTCTAAGGTTTTCTTCTTTTCTCTTTCACTTGATATTTGGTCATTTTATGTGGGGTTATTCTCACCAAATCTGGATCAATCCTCATTGTCAATATCTTTGTCTGAACTGATCATGCTGACCTTCCTTTATCACCAATGGACAGAAACATGAGGTTTTTTTAAAGCTGTGTTTCATTTACTCCAAATGCACAGCTGTAAAATGGGTCAGAAGTGTCAATCCCTCTCCTATGGCCGTAAAGGGACCTCATATATAAATATCTACATTGTTAACATCCAAAGTTAAATGAGATGAATCCCGGCTTTTATGGCTTTGGAAACTGCTACTTTCTTCAATATAATGCATGACAGAGATCCCTGGGATACATCTGAGCAGTACAAGAGAAGATCAACAGCCTCCCTTGTGACACAAACTGGGTATGAAAATGGGCACTTCCAGAAGTGGTGACAGGATCTGTGACCCAAAAGTCACAGTTGTGCTGCAACAATCCCAGTTTTGTATGGACAGTGGAGGAAACATAAGAAGAGGTATGGAAAACTTCACATTTTTAACAAACTGTTCTAAAAAGGGTGGATATTGCACAATGTCTTCATGATGCAAGTTAAGTTCACAGATACCTCCCCACTAGAAATGCATCTGAGCCATAACTCAACATTAAAACATCCCTTGCTCCTGAATCTTACTAAACCGTTTAGATCTCAGTTTTGCAGACGGCCCTTGAATACCTTGGATCAAACCAATAACCTTGATCTAGCTACACCTGAAGTTTAGATCTGCATTCAAACTTTGGAAGCTTTACCTGTCTAGAAAGTTTATCTTTCTCTAAAACCTGTTGCATGCAAAAGGTCCCTTGTACAACCAAAAGTTGTGACCACTCCTAAAACACAGAGGTCATTTTTGGCAAATGGCAATGGCAAAGTTCAGAAAGCATAGAGAAGAGTCGGAACAGCTAATGAACATTAGAACTGGCGTTCACATGGCTTTTTGTGCTGCAGGTGATTTTTCTCTGGCTCTCCCTAACCTTGAAACAGTAGGAAGAGGTGAGACGTCACATAACAAAGAATCAACTTCTTGCAGAGAGCTTTTTAGTGAAACGTATGCACACGGCCTCATCAGCAAACTCTGCAGGTTTGAGACTGAGTTAACCAGCCACAAATAGACATATATACACGTTTTGGAAGGCAAACAGCTTCCAGACATCTTTTCAAGGTACCCACAAGTAACATAAAGTAGACATAAACACTCCACATAGTGATCTCTTTACATAGTGTCCTCATGGATACTATATATTCAGGAAGACATTGTTCATGTAGGTGATGCTATCCCATACTCCAGAGAGTAGAAAGCAAGCCCTTTTAAAATAGTGAAAGGAGACATGAACATAGCAAGATCCAGCACAGAACTGGGCCAAGAGCAAACTGAAATGGCTAGATCTGTTTTCATCCCTTCTCTTGGGCTAATAAGCTGTATAGTTCACAAAGCAAAGCAAGCCATTCATTGTTCTTTACAGTACGATTTCTAGTGTCACATAGTAACTGCGGATTTACTGTACTCTCCTGTGAAATTTCAACTGCCATAACAAAGCTTTATGTAGCAGATGATCAACACTCAAATATTTAGGAGTAATAATAATAAAGACATTTCTCCCTGCCCATCCCACAGGGGACTGATCTGTCTTTCTATGGCTAGGGGTTGTTTCAGCCCCATGCAAACCTTAACATCTTTTTTGTCTGTGTGTGGCAAGTATTTAACTGACATTTTGCTTAAAGAAGGGGAAAATCCCACTTCCTGCAGCATATTGCAGGGACCAGCAAACATATCCCTTCATCCGTTGGACCAAATATATAACGATAATACTGTGCGGGTGCTCCATAGCTGACTCAGCTGTTACACAATCAGATTATGCCTGTCATATGCAATCCATAATTACGTTTCAAGACCCTGCTTGATTAATATTCAGTATTTAATGTCAACACTGAGAAATTAGGATTCAAAAGTGTTGCACTGCAGGAACTGCAAATACTGCGACAGTGGCAATGGCCTGGGTTAGTTTCATGAGATCTGCTAGTTCAAGGGGAATTTCTTAATTCGGAAATACCAAAATGTCTGTATGGCATTGCCTACCAGCTGTGGCCTCTTAGGATAGATAAAGGTCATGTGTCATATTTAATGAAACTGAATGTTATATTTCCAAATGGCTGATTTATTCTTCTCCTATATAAACAGTACCTCCATCCCTCAGCAGTATAGCTTTGCCATCCATATTCACAGTAACACTAACCGTGTTCTATGGATATACATGGTATACTAGAACTGAGAAGTACTTTGGCTTAGATTGTTTTAAACATCTACTTCCCAGGTGCATAGGTTTTATCTTAACCAACTTGTCTCAGAAAATAAGAAAAAAATACCATGACTTTTTTTCTCTCTTGGTCTTGTTCCCTTTTCTCATTTGAAATGTTGTTGTTTTTTTCTTTTCCGTGGACAATTTTACTGAAGGAGTCTGACTTTTACCCTACTGTTTACTTAATGGTAATTCTTTTTTTTGACCTTTGCTTCAGTCCTATGTATGACAGATCAAGCAATTCCCATTAGAGGTACAGTTTGAGATTCAGGAACACTTAATGGCCAACAGACTCTTCCCTGGGTGGAAAATGAGGATTCAAAAGAAACATTTGAGATTATTTTTACTTTCATTATCTTTGTTAAAAAAAGTTTGCACCTTGATGTGTCATGAATACCCCTTCTTGATCTTCCTTTGCCTTGTCAGACCTGGCCAGCACAAGCAGCTGAGATCTTTGCTCTATTTTCCCTGCATCTCTGTGCAACGCTTTTTTAAAAAGAGAATATACTATTATTTTTTTCTAAGCCTTTCAGACTGCTGTAACATGATCAGGATTCTCCTGAATCTCTATGCATTCGATCTCTTCTCGCTCCTTCCTTTTGGCCCGTTTCTTTTTCTTGTGGTGCTTTTTGGAAGGTGGGAAGAAGGTTAGAAAGACAGGCAAAATAACGAAACAGTGCAGAAGTGTGCAACTGCCAGCAAGCAGCAAGCATTTGAACAGTGTGAAGGTCAAGTTTGAAGGCACAAAGAGAAGGGGGACCAACCCAATAAGAAAAGAAGAAACATTCTGCAAAATGGCTGTCCCATGGTCTTGGAGGGAGTTCTTTATACACTGAGTTCGGGTGTGCTCAGTAGCTAGTACAAATGTATAAAGCAGGGGTGCACAGTGATCTATGGCAAAATTCAAGGTGTAGATAAGGCACAGTATAGAAATGCAATCCATGTCTACATTCCATAAAGTCATCAAGCCAAGGACACCCAGCTCTATTGAGGTGACACTGAGAATTAACCAGAAATTTCCCAGAGGATGGATAACCAGGAAAAAGGTCAGTATTAACATCAGTAGGATGCCAAAGCCAGAAATCAGGACAGGCATAGTTACTGATAAACCATAGTGGTCCATGAAAACAAAGGTAGGATTGAACACAATGAACTTGATGCTCTGTATAAGAGAGAGCGGCCTCAGCTTCTCCAACAATTCTACCGCCTCCCTCTGTGTGTTTTCACTAGTCCTGGCCACCAGGTACAAACGAGAAGCAATTATGTTGTTCTCATCTCCAGCTTTGGAGAAAATGATGTCATTTTTGAAGTGCTGGAATTCTGGCTTTTTTAAAAAGGAGCTCTGGAGGATGCTGATAAAGTCACTTTTGTTGGTTGCACTGATGTTACCCACTCGAAGATACTGGTAATACTGTTCAATCCAGGACACAGTATTGAACCCCTGGCTTAGTGTTTTTAGGTCTTCTTGCACAGTGCCATTCCAGTACTCCAGAGGTTCGTAAATGTAGAAACCTATCACTGGGCTGTAGTTGCTGAAATACTTTTGCTGTATGAGGGCATAGGAGACGCTTGGAGACTCACTGGCAAGAAGGTTGATAATGTTGGCTTCATCATTAATCTGTAAGCACCCCATAAAGGAGAAAGAGGCATAGATGAGATACAGTATCACCACAAATGGCTTGACATAGATGTTGGTAATCCACTCATTGTAATGCTCTCGGAGGAAATGTTGGATAAAATGATGCTGGTACGGGTTGGTCTCATGATGAGAAGTATGCTGATGGCCATCGTTCATCATGGTCTGGAACCACACAGGTTTCCGGTCCAGGTATTCTGCTGAAGGAATTTTGCAGCAGAAGATGCTATGATAACGGTTTTGCTCCAACTGGCCAGCAAAGACCAGGCAGGAGCCAAAGAAGGAGAAGATATAGAAGTAGTTCAACAGGATGGAGACACACATGTTCTGGCAAAACACTTTTACAGCTTCAATGTTGGTGAAAGGGCTTGCACCCATGCCGAAGGCTATGAAGTACAAGGAGCTTGTCATTGTATAGGAGACCATGACATCTGAGTAGGCATCTGCTACTCTGTCCTTGAATGGCAGATTCTCTCTGGTTCGACGCCATCCTGAAAGAAGTTCAAACACTCCTTTGGTTCCATGACCTGAAATGAGAAAACAAAGTATATACATGTCCACATATAAAGGGGGTCCCATCATCCTCCAGGTTTTTCATCCTCCAGCAGTCAAAAAATTTTATCAGCTGAGTTTTGTTATGATTTTGTCACCAGTTAAACAAATGTAGAATTGTGAAGTTTCTGTCTAAAGTTAGATACCAGAATTCATATGCAGGTGCTTAAACTAAGAGCTTGAGATTTTGAGACTCTCCACACTCAGTAGTGAAATAGTGAAATACCGTTTAAAAGACACTAATTGATTTTAATGGACATGGAATTAGTTCCCAAATGGAATGTCAATATAGGGCAAAGGAGAACATTAAGTTTGGTTCAAGTCTGGAGTTCATTCTTGAAATTCCTTATGGCATCCTACTACATCTTTCAATGTTTAAGGGATTCAATTTGAAACACTTACTAAGGCAAGTTATGACATTTTCTTCCAGAGAGATATCAAAGGCATTATTTGAGAAATGAGTAGGTGTAACCAAGAAAAGGACACCTTGGGTCTTCATGCTGGACAAAGGGAATAATATACTGCATTAACTACAAATAACCAGAATAATTTGTATGATAGTTCTCTACCTACTGAGTGAAATTGGAACTTCTCAGTGATAGTAGAGAAATTTCCACATTATACAAAAATTGACTTGCTGGTGTTAGTGATAGACAGTACAGTACTGGATAAATCACGGGTCCACATTAATTGTGTAGAGAATGTATGGGGTTTTTTTAATGATTATGTCTCCTTCTGTCTCTCTTTCTTTCTCAGCTATCCAGAGCTCCTCCTGAGGTGAAGGAATTCCCTTGGCTCACATGAGAGGACACAGAAAGGAGCCAGATGTGATCAGTGCTCCATGACAAGTTTTTACTTTGTATTCTATCCTGAAAAGTGTCTTAGGGGTATAATTTTTTAATAAACTAAGGCTTGGATTTACTTTCATTTTACTCATCACAGTCACAGTCTGGGAAGTCTACAGCTATTAAACTTTGGGACAGAATAGTAAAGTTGAAGCTAAGGTTACCAGAAAAGGTTTAACTAGTAAAAGTTATTCATTATGTATACATATTCATATAATTTAGATGTTGAATATATATATACACACACATACACGCACTCACGTATATTCTTTTATTTTCCATTGGAGAATTTCAATTTGGGGGAAAATATAAAAGCTAGTACTAAAATGACAGCCAAAAGGATTTGGCTTTCAAATAGTAAAAACACGTATTTGGGTTTGGAAGAGAAAATGAAAAGTTCTCTGCACTTTGGATCAAGCCCTGACAAAATTCTGGACAATGTAAGGAAACATACTACTGAGCAGAGAAGGAAGTCGAAGCAGAATGGAGATGCTCCTGTCTCTGTGTGCCTTCACCCTCTGCAGCAGCAGAATTGCATGCAACAAAGCATATACAGGGGTAATTTTCTTGTAACAAAACCAGAAAAATGACAACAGGAGATTTGCAAATAATAAAGTGTGTAATAGTGAATAAAAAGTCTGTTGAGTTTGTCTTTTGGTTTAAATTGTTTGGATTCATACAGCTGCTTACATTGCCCAAAGCAGACTCCTGGCAGCCATTCTAGACAGGGAAAATTGCAGCATAAACTGTCAAGTTCTGTGAGTATCACCTGTTTTACTGCAAATCTGTGTCCCTAGTGAAAGATAAACACACAGTGTTACAGAAGCCTTGCAGGTAGTGAAAAGCCTGTGTGGAAATGCTGCTCTCTGAATCAACGTGTTGGTTCAGGAGGGACCTTGAATTCCTTGGTGGGTTTACGGTGAGTCTGTTCAAATTCTCAAGGCATGGCTGTCTTGCAGTCTGTCACTTTTGGACCATCAAGCAGAAAGAATTGGCTCCTTGTGCTGAGTAAAGCTGCAGAATCCAGTGACTGGGATGCAATTTTATATTATGCTTAAAGCAAGCATGCAAGTGCCCCACAGGGTGTGGGCCAGGCTGGCTGGTCACCACTTCCAGTGCCCATGTCCTGGTATGGCTTAATTTAATGGTATAGGAGCTGTGTTTCATTCTTTTTTGGGGACAGTAGAGCACAACAATCTCCCTCAGATGTCTGTGCTCATCTCCTTTCCATCTAAGGATTGATTTTGATGTTTCTTTTCCAGATATTCCTGACAAATGTCCCTTTATTGTATGACTTTACTGCTTAAAACTTGTTCATATCCCATATGACCTTAAAACTTCTCTTTCCGAACCAGCTCCTGACTTCATTCTTGCCACTTCGCTTCCAGTTTTAGGCACCCCTCTTCTTTCTCTCTCTCTTTTTGTTTTCTTCTCTTATGAGGAAGGCTGAGGGGATGAGTATTAGCACTGGATCTCTGCTCTTATTACTAGTGTCATTCCTCCCACCCCCCCATCCCGTCAAGACTCTTCCACTAAGGACAGAGCAATCACACTGAACAGAGATGCTGTTTTCTACCTCAGTTTCCACTCTTCCTCCCACTCTCCCAGGTACCCTGCTGTGATCTAAGACAAATGGAATCCTTGGTCTGCAGATCTCATGTTGGAAACACTAATTTAGGGTCTAGCTAGGACTTTGAAAACATCCTTCTGCTCTAACTTCTCTCTTCTGTCTTTAACAACATGATGGTAGCTACATAGGGTTGAACCAAGGATTGCTCTGCCTCCATCTAGTTGACCTGGCAAAGTGCAGGGATAGATTTTTGAGAAAAGGATGTTGGAAACAGAACACACATAGAGTAATTCTTTTCTGTTTCAGCCTCCGAGATTTTTGCATTCAGCCAAAAGGCTTTCCAAAACCAGGGACTGCATTTGCAACAGCATGTTTGGAGGCATTGAGGGACATTTATTCATCTGTCTCATCTGTTTCTAAACGTACTTATACTTTTGGACATCACAGCCTCTTGCTACCAGAAACTTTATAACTTCATTACTTACTGATTGAAGAAAGGATTGGCTTTTCTTTGTTTCAGTCTCCCAGCTAGTATAACTTTATGACTGAACTAAGCAAAATATAAACCTGTTGGTCCATGAAAAGCATCTTTAATAAAACCTTTTCTATGTACTTGTCCTTTGTTCCTGGGATCTCTCATCTGAATAGTCCCAGCATCCCTCACCTTTCTGACACCTCTTCTTGTCTACTGCTAGGCACGTGCTTCCTTGCTGGCTGTCCAAGATGCATGTGTTAATTTGCCATCTGAATGCTACCTATAAAATATAAAATAGCTGAGTTCTGCTGTTCCATTCCTTGAGAGGAGGTACTAATCTGGGATGTCTACCTCTTTCTAGGCATCAATTTTCACAAAGCTTCTAGAATTACAGTAGTCTCCTAGATCTCTATCGCTCTTCTAGATGTGACTGAAATGGGTCCATTGTTTGCAGGCTGTTTTTATACATGCGAATGTACAGAGAGAATAACTGTGGGAGCCTCTTGTTAGGAATCACATCTAAAAGTGATCGGCAAAATCAAATTTAAAAACAAAATATTTTGAAAATGTTAGAATCGATAGTGTAGATCATTGTAATATTTTTAAATTGAAAATTTATCAAAAGAAGTCCTTTCTCAGAAACAGTTTAAGTTTTGATGGATTGGCACTTTCCAAAGAAGCCTTAGGTGAAACAATGCTCTACCAGCTCTATCAACAATCCACAGTAATATTAAGTTTTCTTTACTTATACCAAAAATCTCATTTAACTTCCCACCTGCGAGATTATGTTCACAGTTGTATCTTTGTTATGTTTTAATTGCTATTAATTCATCAATTTTAGTGTATCACATTCTCAGTGACGAGTATCTGGGTGCATTTAATCTTAGGGTAGGTACGTAATGACTAATAGAAAGGGGTTTCATTGTGAAACACATATGTACGCAAAGACTACCCAGGAGTATACACCAATGTGTATGTACAACTTGAGTTAGCACTGAAAAATAAAATACTGTAATTAAACTCTAGACTTTTTTATAATAGAATAAGTAGTATCTTAAATAAATAAAATATTGATATTTGTAACTTTTTTAAGGATAAAAATTGGGACTGATTTTCTTATGATTATTATTATTACACAAAGGTAAATTTTCCACTTATCCCTGTTTCATAGATAACTTCAGCTCTATCACACAAATAAAGGAACTGGGGAATACAGTGCACTAGTTCCCTTGCTACCACAAGAAGAAATCTTTGCCTGACTGGTTTTCCCACATCGTTGCTCTAATACCAAGTTTTCCAGTAAGTCTCTGTTGTTCTCCCTGGATAAGCAGGTCTACTCTCCTTTCCCCCTAAAAATACAAAACCTTTTTTTTGAATGTTTTCTGACATTTCTGATGATTCAGACACCACAGTCACTCTGTAAAATTCTATTCCTTCAGCTTCATTGCTAATATCACTGAAAACATTGACAGTGGAGTTAAGTTCACTGAACAGTTCTAGGAAGGTTCATAGGGTCTTTGGCTCTGGGTCAAAACTGCCAAGTTTCTCTGGTACTAACATGACATGAATGAAGTATAGCAATTTTTTATTTGCCAGACAGGCAATGGCCTATGACTGCTTAAGAAGAAAGTTATACATTATTCCATTACTTGTGAGGTTAGGAGAGCAAATAAGGAGGCTGTAGAGAAGGTGGAAACATATAATGCTTTTTCTGCCTCAATTTTCAAAACAAAAGGTTAATTATGAGTAGATGTTCAAAATAAGTTTGAAGAGGATAGGGATAAAAATGTGAAGAGTGAAATAACAGACTAAAGACTGCTTGATTCAGTTACATTTATTCAAGCTGGAAGAACTTGGAGAAACTAATCAATTAAAAGCTGAGCAGAAGCAATCTTTGAAATATTAACAGTCACTTTAGAGAATCTAAGTAGATGGGAGGGTCCAAGAAGAATGGAGAGGACAAACATAGTATCTGTTTTCAAAAAGGAGAAAGAAGACGACCTGTAGAACTTAATGTCCATCAGCTTATTTCCTATCTTGAAAGATAATAGAATAAGTAGTTGCAAACCAATTTACCATCTCAGAGAAGATAGGAAAGTGATCAGAAAAAGCTGATATAGATTTATCAAAACCAAATAATCTCAAATCAACCTAATTTCTTGCCTTGAAATGTAGCTGGCTTAATAGAAAGAAGGAGGAGACAGGATACCTGTTTCAGTGAAGCTTTTAGTATCTTTCTGCTGGACTCTAGTAAGTTTTTTAATACTATGATACTTAGTATTCTGACAAGCAAATTAAGGGAATGATTACAAGAGAAAAACATGGAAAATACGTATTCAACTAGTTGAAAGTGCACACCTAGAGTTGTTTCCAATGAGCTGTCAATTTTCACAGGGATTGCATCAAAGGGTCCATCTTGGGCCTTGTTCTTCTTGATATTTTCAATTAATCGTAAACTGATGGAATTTGTATGTGAGACTAAAATGGTGAGAAGTTCAAACTCTCTGTAGAGTAAGACTTTAAACTTGGAAAAATGATCAGAAGTCAATAAGATAAAATGTAATGAAGACAAATGCAAGATGCTTTGTGTTAGAAAATGAAGTAAAATAAGGAATAACAGATGAAGGAGAAAGTTAGATATCAGAAAAAGCAAAGCTTTCTGCCCCTAGTGTTCATTATACACTGGAATCCATTATCTAAGGAGGTTGTAAAGTCATCTTCATTGCAAATGTAAAAAGAAGGTTAAACTAGTAAACATTAGCAGAAATGCTAGGTACACCCTGTCTTAGTGCTGTGAGATGGCTCCTCTGCAGATTCCTGAGGTCCGTTACATCTCTACTTTTGCAGATATTTTGCAACATCTCTGCATCATACCTAATGTTGATTTAAGATGCTTAGGATTACTTAAGCATGAAAACCAGCTTCCCTTCCATCTCGTCTTAACCAAAATATACCTGTTTAGCATTTATCTGTTACTTCTACAAGAATCCGTGAACTTCTTGAGATAGGAATTTCATCTGCAGTTGTCACTCAACACAACATCCACCGACACCCCAGTCTGAAGCCTTTAGGCACTGTTGGAAGGAGGGATTGGGTGCTACCAGCTTTTGTAAGCTTTCTAGGAAGGACAACCAGCATGACTCTGTGTACTTTTTTGGGTCAAAACATAAAGAAGAGGATTTGCTGCTATAGATGATAGCAATGTCTTGATATCCTTGTTGAGTATGACATATTTCAAACAAAAAAAAATGGATACTTCAATAGGACTTCTAAAAAAAAGATCTTAAGGTTTTTGATCAGGAAAAACAAAAGCCTACAGGAAATGACATTTCCATTATTTTATTCAGAAAAACAACCTATAACTCATTGAGGGGGGAATCACAGGGGTTTTTTTTCCCTAGGAACAGATGAACTGGGAGCATGGAGGTTTTTTTTCTTTTTTAGCACTAGAGAGAAATTCATCTCCTGGGAAAACTGGGCTTGTTTTTTCTAATCAATGCCCCATGATAGCAGGGGCCATGGCCATTAGCAGCTTATTGACATGACCTATTCTCTGTCTAATTAAATGTTTTAAGGCAATATAGTTTATTTAGGTGCAACTTTACAGCCCATGGTATTCAGAAGATAAGGCTGTGATCTAATATTCTCTGCTGGCCTTAAAATTGATGGAATTATAAATTTATCTAGACCTATTGATTTGAAAATACACTTGATTTTAGATAGTTTAGGCTCACACAATCACATTTTTCCAGAGGAGCAACTTTCCATCTCAACACAGTGCAACAAAGGATGCATTTGTTCTTCTGCTTAATCACTACTATTAGTATCTCCACATACATTTAGAAAACTGAAGCACAGAGATTGAGCAAATTGATCATGGTTGCCAAGGACTGTCCACATTTCAGTAGGGAAGAAGCAATAGAAAGAATGATTAAACTACATATTTTTAAGAGACAGTAAATCCTTACTGTCCCTGCTGTAGAAACCAAAGATGATTTGAAGCTTGGAGATACCTCAGCATTAGGATATAGGAGGAAATGTGTACTTTAACCTAGATTCTCTTCCTTAAAGGTAAATCTCAGGACAATATATCTGGGCAATAAGTGGACCTTCACCACAAGGCTGAGTAAAGAACTTCCCAGCTTGATTAAGGATAAGGAGAAGATAGAGTATATTTTTTTAACTAAGCTAAAATGTAGGTGGGAAAAGAATGGTTTTTTCTCTCTCTGTGTATCTCTGAAATGATTGTAATTGTTCACACAGTTGGATTGCTGACCATATATTCTTTATTTAGTTTTCTCTTAGCTGTTAAGCTGTTTTAGTGGTAACTAGCGTAACTAAGGGGGTCTGAGGAGGCAGGTGAGAGACTAAATCGTTCTCACAGTGGTTAGGTGTTTACTCTTTCTCCAGAACCTCAGTATAAGAAGTGAAATAGGGCCTCATCCTGCCAGTAAGATGTCTGGGATGGTTCAGACTTTGGGGATAGAGGGTCTCACTATGGAAGTAATCCACCACTGACTATCACTGTCCGAAGGGAGGAGTTTCCTTGAGTCGTATGGATTATCAGTGATATTACAGTATTTTCACCTTCTGAATGTCACTGAACTTAAAGCAACAAATATATAAAGTCCACCCAAGGTCTGCTGCTAAATCTCCTGCAGAAATTTTGTTTTCACTAAACATATGATTATTTATCTCATTTGAGACATGGCATTTTGTGATACTGAAAAGCATCTATGCAGAGAAATTTTATAATTTCTAGTACATTCTCCGTGTGATTCCATGGCATACACATTTTTTTCTCTAAACAGATTTATGTAAATATGCTGACAGAGGAGTTTATACCCTGCTGTGCCTTTCCGTCTTGAAAAGTATGCAGGGTAGAATTGTTCTTTTAAGCAACAGATTCCTACCATAATAAATTGACTAATTTATAGAGCTGAGTTCCACAGCAGGAATGTTTAACCAAATGCAATGAAACCTCAGCCGGATGAACTGTGTGTCTTTAGCAACAAGAACCTCAGGGAAATCTCCAGTACTGCACAAGGGATTTTGGTATTGCTAGATTTTAGCACTTTCGACAAACAAAGCAAATGCACTTGAAGCTATCACAAATATCATAAATGAAGTCAGCTATGCCTAATAGAAATTTTGATTTCCTCAAAAATATTCCTGCCAGCCTGTGGTCACTTTGCAGACCCGAACACCATAGTGGCTTCCAGTGCCCAAGTGTTGGTGTATCCCCATTACAATCTGAACTGCATTAAAATAGTAACAGTGCATCACGGGGTGCTTCTGTTAAACTTACAGACTATGACTGATGCCTTCATGTGTGCTCCAAGTGATTGCATTTATTTCTGCTCACATGAGCATTTCTAAAAGCCTTTTTAAAAAATTCTAGGAATTGCTGATGAGACCAAAACATAAAAGAGTTAGTCTCCTCATGGGCATTTCAGTGGATCCTCGGAGATAGCATCCCCGTGACTGTTTGAAGCTGAAGAGCAATGAGGATAGAGGTAAAGATTTGATTCTGCCAGGTGTTTGCTGTAAAATGGCATTTCAGAAGAGCTCAGTATCAGCCTAACACTGCTCCCACAAAATATTGCAAACTTCTCAGCCACAGCCGTAGCTTGACTGCTTTACTCTAAGGTTACCTGTTTGCACGACTCTCCCAAAAAAGTGACTCTCTCTTTTCACTTGATAAAAGGGAGCTGAGACAGCTAGTTTAGTCTAGGAGTCTGACTTTTAGACTGCTAAAATTGTATAAGATTAATTGTATCTTCTGTCTCCATCCTGTTTCCTTAATTCCTTTCATTGCAGAAGGAAGCCTCTTCAGAAATACATGTCTGTGGAAGAAGAAAACAAGGTAATGATGTGCCAGTTCTAATGGAGTCCCTCTGTTAATTTGCCTTCCAGGATCCTAAGGAACACCGATCTGTAAATTATATTAATATCAATCTGTTGGAAACACAGATGAAAAGTGACAGTTCACTTGCTCTTTTGGTCTCCTTTCTTGTATGTGTCCCCTTCAGCTAATAATCTCCAGCGTCCTTGACAGCCCCCTCACTCTACCCTTTCCCATCCACCTCAAAATAAATGTTGTCCCAGACAACTAAAGAAGCCTAGACATGAGCAAGCAACTACAGGAACTGGGCTAAATCGCATGGTGATCATTTCCTTACATGTCACATCCCTTTGGCACATCCTCAATCTTTCATCTCTTTCTCTTTCTCGTATTGCAGACTCTCCAAGGAAAACACTGTTATCCCTGTTTGCACAGCATAACGGGGTCTTGGTCTTGATTTAAATTAAGAATAATTAATGCTAACACGAGTTTTGCATCTTTGATTTTGAATCTTGTCCAGTTTTGTATCTTTCATATTGAAAAGGCCTTTCCAGCGTGTCACCATAAGCGTCCCTGGGTAGAAGCCCAGGGTTGAGTGCTGGAGAAGAGCAAAAGACCTGCAAGTCTAGATGCAAACATGTTTCTAAGTAACTGAACCACAGTGACACCACTTTGTATTCAAGGTTTGTTTGCTACAGTTCATTTTAAGGTCAAATTCTACATTTTTTCATGCCTAGAAGCTCCTCTTCTTCGTGTTAGAAGGAACTGAAATATTAAATAACAACTCCTCCCATCCCATGCATTGAAACAGAGCTGAAGATGGAGAACATTTCAATGGATGTGATTAGTCATCAGGCCGCACACCTCATTATGTGAGATTTACGTTTGCGCTAACGTATACTGCTTGCAAATTGCATATAAAGTTGAAATCCTGCTTGGTTTTCTGCTGCGCTTAGCAATGAATTAAAATGCTTTTCAATGTTTCTCATCTAAGCCTTTTAATGAACGTTGTAAACAAGGACTGCACATATGGAAATCGCTATTCATTGATAGGAGTTTAAGTGACATATAGAAGACAAGGGAATGAATTTAGATCAAGCTGTTAATGAATTTATTATATATTGATTTATGCTAAAAACGTAGGATGGATTTGTGAGACTGATCAGAACACGCTTTGTTTACCACCTGGATTTGATAATCCAGTAACTTCTGAAAGAAAATCAGATAAATCACGTACTAGTAAGTCTCAAGAAAGGAAAATGTTTTGATCAGGTGTGGATTCTGGCACCCAGAAGAAATAATCTGTACTTGAATCATTATACAAACAGTTAGTTTGGTCATTTGCTACTTTCTGGCATAGCGAAAGCAATTGTGGGTTCTTCAAAGAAAAGCAACAAAAGAGTTAAACAGCTGGAGAGGCAAATAAAAGGTGTGAAAGAATATATGTCAGAAAAATGACCAGTGCATTTGTAAGTCTGAGCAAATGAATAAAGCGCATGAGTGTTTCATGAGAGTGGAACAAGTTTCTGGAGTTACCCATGAGGGAAGTGTACAACATTTTCCCTGGTGGGATGCGGTTACCAAAGGGGAAAACTTTTACATTTCAGTGACAAGATTAATTTGTCTGCACAGTCTGTAGTTTCTGAACTGTAGAATGCCAAAGTGTAACAGACAATAAGCAGGAAAAAGTTCACCCTTCACTTTCTCAAGTGAAATCAGTCGTCTGTACAACTAACGTCCCCTTGCTCAAACAGCTGGAAGCTCTCCTGGAGAAAGCTTTGTGGGGCTTTATCACCCTTTGAAAGGGATATAGGCTGTCTGATTAAAGATATTTCTTATATGTTCACAAAGCCTAATGGGGCACCATATTTTCACATTGGCTGAAGGCCTGGTCCTCTGGTTATCTTGGTTTGCGGGGTTTGTAATATCTAAAGAGTGTGAGTACTGCACCTTGGCTGAAGTAGCTTATTTTTGGTTGCTACCCCAGGGCCAGGTTCTAGCTGAGAAAAGCAGAGCTAACTTCTATCTCAATAGTTAATACAGGTCAAATCCATTCCTTCTCTAATAATTCTATTTGGAAATTACTCCAGCTGGTGACACTGCAATGCAGAGCATAGCACGCCTTCTCTTCCCTCAGCTGCTGAGGTTTCCATCTAAACTACTTATCTTGGTGTAAAAACACACCTTTCTGCAATGAAGAGATAGCTCCAGACCTAAGGGAATGAATCCATCTGCTGACAGGGTGATATTTTTAACAGCACTGTTTGCGCAGGATTTGCTGACATTTGTTTACTTCAGAAAAGGGATGGGAAGGCAGAGAGGGAGGCAACATTAGCCTTTCGCCTCCGTTTGCTGGGAGTGAAGGAAATATGGAGGACTGACTCAGCAATTTGAAAAAGAGGAATTAAATCTCCCTTTTCCTTCCCAAAGAGCCCAGGTTCTGCATTGCACAAGAAGGTGGAGGGAGGCTGCTCTGCTGCCCTTGCCAAGCCCAAGACAGCACTTGGGAAGGGGACGTTTGGTGCACTGCAGGGCCAAGCTGCTGGCGCCCCACTGCAGTGACGCAGCGCTGGCTCTGGCCATCCCACCAGTGGGACTGCTCCTGCCTGCTGCTGGTGCAGTGCTGTGGCTGCAACACTGTGGGGGAGCAGCCCGCTCCCATATTCCCACCTTGTCCCTATAAATTTACCCTGGGCATTGCAGTTCGCAGATCCAGGATGTGTAGGTCACACATATGACATTTGTCAAACTACAATGCCAGGGAATGCTATGGATGCAGGAATTCATTCAGCCCAGCTGTCAAACGGGTATGATGGCCCTCAGCATGCCTCTGCATGGGAAAAAGCCTGTCCTTGGACCTAAGAGTTTCCTCTCATTATACAAAAAGTGAAAAGCAAAATGAACCAAAGAGAGAATGAATGACTTATCCAAATGACTGCAATAAACCCCTACTCCTTACGTTTTATTACGCATCTTGGTTGAAAAATTAAAGCTGTAACATATTGCTGCTATGCCTGCTACTCCATGATTCTCAGCCAGACCTATATCAAAATTGCTCAAAAACCCGTAACACTAATATGGGCTGTTCAGGAGGTTAAGAGGACTTACATACATTCATGGAGGGAAACTGCATGGAAATGGTAATTGAAGTCAGAGGCAACACATTTGGAGGTGGAAGTCAGGAAGCAGCTGGAGCTGGGGGGAGTGTTTTGAGAAAGTGTGACTTTATGCTTGACCTGTTGAAAGTCTTGTTTTTAAAGCACTTGCCCTTGGTTACTATCAGAGGTAGGATGTTGAGCTAGACAAACCCTTTGGCCTGAATGAACCTGAATGCTTTTACATCCCCATGTATGCATGGGACTGACTGCTTTAAAATCCACATGCATGTGAAGAATGAATTAAACCTTTGCAACTCCTCCTGCCCTTAATTCTGGCATTTAAATTTTTGACTTTACTAATTTTAGTCTTATAGTAATACCATTTAGAAACCTGTCTTTGAATTGGTATAAATACTTGCCTCGTTCACTGCATGGTCTCAGGTCCAATTTACCCTGATCATTTGTACACAGCGCTTATTACAAGTTGACTCCTTTGCCATGGGTTAACACAGCACTGCATGCATCAATTCCCACATGCATTACACACTTTAATGAATATCGTGAGCTCTGTGAGATTGTTATGGGTATTACAGTAATTTTATGGCAGGGAAATTGAGGCAAAAAGAAATCTAGTTTTACTGGTCTGATTTTCACTTAGCATTGACCAGGTCTTGCTGTTATCACGTAACACAGGACTTTTACTGTAGTTTATGTGTTTAAAGCCTGATATCAATCGATACATGCACATGTCATACTTTGGGAATCCATACCTTGGATGTTAGACCAATACACAGAAGCAGTAAACTAATCCAAACTATTAGGTGTCTGTTAAAAGATGTTGCTTTCCCAATTTTGAAGATAGCAGATGACTGATGCTTTTTTTTTTTCTGCAAGCTCTACTCTCCTTCCCTTTATACTTTTCAGCCTTTTCAAGAGGCAGGGCTGCCACCAATGAAGGTCTCCTTCCCTGCACAGCTCTGGTTCACCCCCGGATCACTGGCCAGAGGACCCCATGAAGGATGGAATTAGACCAACAAGCTCTTTCCAAGTTTTGTGGTGCACAACCTTGACTTCAAGCTGCTTCTCATAAAACCTGAGGAAATGGTTGTAAATAAAGCACAAGATGAGCTTTCTTTTCATGGCAAAACTCCCACAGATATCTGATATGCCCAGTGTTGGCATTAAAAATATGAGTGGGCTGACTTGTGCAGGATTTAAAAAAAAGCCTTTTCCAGTTAGCAGCATTTAGCAGCTCATTAACGTATCTGAAAACTGACCTTTAGCAGTCTGTCCCAGGGAGGTATAATTAAGCGTTTCACTCAGTATGCTGGCTAAACTCACTGTAGCCTTAAAACTATATATGAGAAACACATCTGTTTTGAGGGGAATCTTTTTTGCTAGGAATACCAGGAGCAGTGAGCCAGCTGGCTGTCCACACTTTTCCCATTATTATTTTGAATATCCATCATTTCAGATATGAATAATTTTGAACACAAAATCAGTTTGTGTGCTTTCCTAATACCTCAAGGAGGAAGAGAGTTGGAGGAGGACTGGAGAGGGAGTGCTTTCTCTAATGAATTTTTGGTTTTGCATGGGTGCCTACAGAAGTAGTTGAAGACTCCTAATCTACATCCAGTCTAATGAATTAAATATTTCTAGGGTTAGTTTTCTGTCACTGCGGCCAGCTGGTGCAGTCTGAGCATCACTATGCTATTTTATTTCTTTAGCCTCCAAAATAGAATGACCACATCCAAATCCTAATTTGCACCTGGGTATTAGATGGAAAAGTGTTATGGACAGGGCAAAATTATGCCAGGGAGCATGTAAACAATTTAGTACTGCATAGACAGTCACAGCTTTGGCTCTGTTCTGTTTTCTGGTAAAGGCTTTAGGCAAAGAGTGATACTGCTCTGCCATTGCACATACACAAGAGTCGGATGGATGCTGAATTTCCTGGTTCTGTTGAGGTACCTAACTTTCATATTCCTGTCTCTAAACATGACCGGGACATCTTGATCTAATGGTGGATATGCGAGAAAGCACAATATGCTATTTTAGTATATAATTCTTTTATAGGGATGGTTACACTGGTTGAAAGTATTCACAGCTGTTCTGGTGGGAGGGAGAGGGGCTGCCTAACTTTATAGGATAACTGACCTAGGGGCTGACCTAACTTTATAGGACAACTGAAATAATAATGACGTTGAGTTGCTGGAGCGTGTCCAGAGAAGGGCAATGAAGCTGGTGAGGGGTCTGGAGCACAAGTCTTATGAGGAGCAGCTGAGGGAACTGGGGTTGTTTAGTCTGGAGTAAAGGAGGCTGAGGAGAGACCCCATTGCTCTCTACAACTGCCTGAAAGGAGGTTGTAGGGAGGCCGGTGTTGGTCTTTCAAATAACTTGTGATAGGACAAGAGGAAATGGCCTCAAATTGCAGCAGGGGAGGTTTAGGTTGCATATTAGGAAACACTTCTTTACTGCAAGAGTGGTCAGGCACTGTAACAGGGTGTCCAAGGACGTGGTGAAGTCACCAGCCCTGGAAGCGTTCAAAGAATGTGTAGATGTGGCACTTCAGGATGTGGTTTAGTAGGCATGGTGGTGTTGGGCTGATGGTTGGACTTGATGATCTTGGAGGTCTTTTCCAACCTTAAAGATTCTGTGATTCTATGATTCTATGACACAATAGTACCTCACTAGTGCCAGCTTTAGGACAAAACCCTTGGCTGTTCTGAGCCTATCACTCCCTGACTTTACTGTGTGCGTTCATTAATTTCTCAAACCATTAAGAAATGACAGAGTTTTTCATAGTAATACGAACTGGAGAGACAATCTCTGCCTCTCTTTTCATCTGATGTGCTGATTCAGCTATCCTTCTTTAAACAGTCTGACAGAAAGGAGATTACCCTTTATAAGAACCCAGTGCTGTGACAGAAAAGGGAGCAATGAGGAAACTACTAGATCAAACTCCTTCAACCCCTCCGGTTTTAGTGCTCCTGGTACATTTAAAACGTTGCATTGTCAGTCATTGCGATGGGTATAAGGCAAAGATAACCTGAGCCCAGACTACAGGCCACATTTAATTGCTTGGCAGATGTAACTGAGAGATGTAAAAAAAATTGGAGAGAAGTAGCCTGTTAGCCTGTTATCAAAAGAGGGTTTTGCTTGCAAAGCTCAGGAAAAGGAAAATTACAGTCTACACCAGCAACAAGGTGCTGACTGTTCTCAATGAATCACTGATCTCACGGAATTCTTCTTTTTATTACTTTTATGTCAGCAAGGCTTTGTGAGCAGCACTTCTCAATGTGCTCTCAGTACATTGAATTTACTCAGAAAGGCAAATAACAATAAATATAAAATGAAGAAACTATGTACATAAATCACTGAAATTTAAATGTGGGACAGAATGCAGAGTTATGTTTTGTTTTAAAAAGAGATTTTAACATTGTTTGCCTCCTTCAGGAACCTATATATCAGTTTATTTTAGGTTATTGCTTCTGAGAATGTTGCCCATTCATCCAAACTACGACATCGCAAATTGCCGTTTCCCTTCAGTTTTAAAGAACTTAAACTGATTTCAGATATCGTCATGAGTTATCAGTATAAGACTGAGCCAGAAATTTGTACCATTTTAGCCTATATCTCTCAAGCTGATAAATGATTGTTATAATGGCATTTTCATTCATAAGGCTCTGATTGCACTGTACCAACTTAAAAGATTGCTACATACAAACCAGAGCACTAGGGCAAAATTTAAAAATATAACAGCGAGGAATATTAAAATTCACTTTCTTGCATTATCTGGGGTCTGGAAGATGTACCCTGTGTCTTGCAAAGTGTATTTTTCAAGAGATGCAGTAAGTTACCGAAACAAGTCTTTACCCATAAAAAACTTACCACATAATCTGCATTTTGGATCCCCTTTTTAGATACAGTCTTATTCTTACATATGTAAACCTAGTATTAAATATATATATATATTTTTTAATGGGAAGGTGAAAGCTTCATGTAGCTGTGCTCTCACTGTACACAGAGTTCTGCTACTCTGCTACCAGATTACTGCAACACCATGAGATTTTCTCAGGATTTGCAACAGCACCTGGGATTCCTCTAACAGCTTCAGTTTCTGGTGTCCTGGGACCGTGCAAGAATCCTGAGCCCTAGTTGAGCAAAGTTTTCTACACTTACTTTGCAAAGTAAGCCCCCGAATTCTGACACCAGACTATCAGGAGAGCAGAACACAGCCACAAATATTACTTTCTTTTCCCTTCCTCTTCCCCTTTGCCAGTCTCTGAAATTTGAAGCCAATATCATGGTGAATTCTACTAGAAATCTCAACCTATTGAACCTTTTTGTGGGCAGTTCAACCGATTTGTAAGCGCTTCTCGTACTTCTAGATAAATTCCAGTAACCCAGAATTATCTTCTTTCTAATTAGCAGCTCTTTGCTGTCTTAAAAGTTATCTATGGAATGTAAGAGGTGTCCTTCTTTTAATGTATCTTTTTTTCTCCCTTTTTTTTCTCCTTTGCTTGCTGCTCGGTTTTGTTTCCATGATTGCTGCTCGGGACGGGCTGTATCGGTCATTGGGACATCAGGTGGTGAGAAAACATATATTGTTCACTTTGTATATTTTAATATCCTTATATTCTGTTATTATTGTATTTTTCCCTTGTTATTTTAGTAAATTGTCTTCATCTCAACCCACAAGTTCTCCTTTCTTCCCAATTCTCTCCCCCATCCCACTGGGGAGGGTGAGCAAGAAACTGGGTGGTAATTAGGGTTAAACCATCACAGTTGGTTAAGCAGTAAAGCAAACAACTTCACCTCAGCTGTTATGATTTCAGCTTGTAATACCTCACAGAACCCATATAAAATGTTTATTAGTTTTATAGGGTATTATTCTCAATGATAGGGATTTACTTTACTGTTCCTCTTTTTTTTCCCACAGCCTCAAATCTTGCTTTCAAGCGAGTTTTTACCTGGTATCCTCTGGAAATTTGGCAACGTCCCATCTAACAGCACTTGAGCCTATTGACCAGTTCCAGTCAAATTTAGCTCCAGGGAGAGGTGTCAGGTTTCTATGAGTCTCACCAGAATGAGGAATTGAGTATAGGCTGTAGGTTTCCTTAGTGTCTCTTTCCAGGGCAAGCCAGGCAAGGAGTTTTCTCATACTTACTCTGTCCCAAAATGCCTACTGACTGGCCAGCATGTCCATACCTGCCAGACAGTCACACTTGCCCTTCTCTAAATCAACCACATCTGCCCTAGATGACTCACCACATCACTGGAGGAGAGGGTGAAGCCTGTGGACTAAAGATTGGATTTGGACCAACATGTCTCCTTGAAGGAGACATGGAGTGTGAATTAAATAGTGATATTTCTGAAGAAAAAAAACATATTTTTGAGAAACAATAATGTGGCTGAAGCTAATGGTATGCAGACCAATATAAGGGATAAGGGAAAGAGCTGGAGGTGTTCTAGTATCAGGGCTTAAGGGAACTGGGAAGACTTTGGAGTACTGTGAGAAAACGCAGAGAATAGAAAGTACTTGGGTACAGTGGGACTGTCGTAGTTCAGCCCGGATCGGGACCAGACTACGCAGTCTCTCTCTCACTCCCCCCACCCTCCGAGAGAACAGGGGGAGATAATAGAAGAAAAACGGCTCGAGGTTTGAGATAAGGACAGGGAGAAATACTTAAAGTTACCGTCACGGGCAAAAACAGACTCGACTTGGGAAAACTATTCATTTATTAATAAATTACTATTGCTACTAAAACTAGCAGGATAATTAGACAGAGAAC